>BMAW01021878.1:990399-1093829 GCA_019974015.1 Nephila pilipes
TATATATATATATATATATATATATATATATATATATATATATATATGTATGTATATTTGGAGAGGGGTATTTAACATTTGAATATTTTTCTAATAGTACAATTATTCAGGAATTATTTAAAAATAGAACAATCCCATAAAATCAAGAATAACTTAATATAATTAAAATATTTTATATACAAAAATTACACAATAAATCATAAGAGTTTCCAAAGGCAAGCACATATCTGTATGTTTCATTTTATCATTTAATTAGTTAATGTAAATGTAGTTCTCACTTCAAAAAATTCTAAATAAAAATGCATCAAAAATTTTAAAAGACACATACACAATAAATGTTGAAAAAGCAGAATTTTTTTGAACATTTAAACTTAAAATGTTTTAGAAGTTAAAAATTTAAGAATTTTTTTTTTTACATAAATAATTGTGATAACACATATTAGACACTAAATAAGACAGCAAATGAAAATTGGAAAAAGAAAATCTCTTTAAAAAAAAAAAAAAAAAATGGAAATAAAACTATATAATACTCAATACTGTTACTAGATTATAATAGTGGTAATGTGTGTTGTGCTTATACATGTATTAATAATCAAACTTTTGTATGTGTATATATATATATATTATTATTATTATTATATATAAAATATTTAAGAGTTCTTATTCTTTCCACTTAGTTCCATTACAACCAGCTTTAGATATATTATTGGTATGCTTGTTTAATGTTCACTATAAGAATGTTTTCTTCTAAATTTTTATTTTATGGACAATTCCATTTTGTGAACCTAGTGATTGCATTAGAGGAAGTTGATGACATAAACCAGGTTTAACTCTGAAGTCCAGTCTTAAACCTGAATGTCTTTTTAGTTAGAGCCTTTCTTTTTACTGGTCTTATTTTTTTTACATAGAATTTTTAATTAATGCAATTATTTTTATCTGATAATACATGTGAAATTTATGATTTTCATATTTTGTTTTTAAACATACACTAATATATAAAATTCCTCAATAAATATGTTTTCAAAATATGGATATTTTGCAATCAGTAACTTACTATGAGGAATTTTGATCACAAAAAATTTCCAAGCGTTATATAAAGATAGAAATACACAAAACCTATCTCATATTAAGATTGCCTCAGACTTAGTTGGATTGTGATTACCGCAAATATATACTAACTTAAAAATCCTAACCTTACATAATAATGCTAGAATCAAACTAATTTCAAGGCTTGAATAACTGAATGTGCTATGACACTGAACTGAAAGAATAGATGATAAATTTTGAAGAAAAAAATTACACTATACTTGTAGAAATATTATAGATATAGCTACATTTAAACAAAAAGATTTAAACACTTAAATAATTAGTTAGGATTATCAAGTTGATTTATTTCACTTGAGATTTATGAAACAATATTACAGAAAAAGCATTTACATGGAAAAAGGGATACATCATCTGGATATAATGAATGTGTGTTCCCAGTTTTTGCAATATATCTGGTAAGAGCTCTTTCAGTGTCTCGTTTCTGAGATGCAGCCTTTTCTCTTATAATTTCATATTCTGTAATAGGTTGGCGATGCGTCTAAAAGAAATAAGTATTTGTAACATTATCGAACAAATATATTTGTATAGCTAGATAATTTAAAATAAAATAATTTAGAAATTTCTTTATTTTAAAACTCTAAAAAAATATTTATATAAGAAAGCAGTTTTTTTTCAGAAAATAAGAAGAGAAGCAAATTAAATTTTTTACATAAGCATTTTTTGTTATTTCTACAACATACTCAATAATTAAGAAATGAAATTTTAATTAATTATAACCATACAGACTTGAGCAGTGTCAGGATGAACAAACTTGTTGTGATCAAAAGCTACATAGATATGAAAGAGTTACTGAGAAAAAAGCATGTTATTCATTTTATTTTTGACATATTGCTTCAAAAGAAATAAATAAAAGCAAAACAGAATTTAACTTTTATGCATAGTATTATATTGATTTATAAATTGTTTAAATTTTAGGTATGATTTTTCCAACAGTAAAGGACAAAATTAATACTAAATTTTTATTAGTTACCAATTACAAGTCAAAATTAAAGTAACATATGGTTAAGTTAGCAACTAGAAAATTAAATTAAGTGTAGATGTGATATGTGAACCCAAGAACCAGACTAATTATCATAACAAGTTTACTTATATTTTAATTTTTAACTAAGATATAAAACTTATAATTAACATCTGAATCAATTTGAAACCAATAAAAACTCATTTTGTTTCACACATCTGAATATATAAATAATAATATTAAAAATTCTTTTTTTAAGAGTTGAAAAATATGTGAATAATCATTCCACATACATAAAGATATATTGCTTAAAAAAATATTAAAAATGCAATCAGTTTTCATCACGTTGTCGTTCACTCACTCACTTACTCAATAACACACACTATGTTAATAATTTCAGTTTCCTGACTTTCTGATAGATAATAAATAATATCACTTAAGAGTAAACAAGTGTTTAGAAAATATGTATAGTTTTAAATTATTAAAATATAATAATTTCTCAAAAGCTTTTAATACTGCAAAATTACTGAGCTGCATAAATGATTTCTACAAGGAAAAATATAGCAACTATGTAATAATACTAGCTGATATGCACCCACTTCGCTGGGAAGACAATAATAATATATTTTGTACGTAATCTATACGTAAAATATCAAGAAAATTTTAAATTTTAAATTTTTAAACGATAATGATAATCTACATTTAAAATTTTAAGAAATTGATTGTCTGTAATAATGGTTATCCATGACTTTCTAATATATGAGAAAATAAAAATTTAAAAAAAAAAAAAAAAAAGTAAAAGTCCCCCATATATATATATATGTAATATGGATAAAATACATTCCACCATATACATGTTACCCATAGTATTGCCAAAGATGCAACCTTTTGTCAGAAGATTCATCATGTGCTTAGCTTTCATATGAAATACCCTTGCAATGACATAGTGTCTATCATAAGATTTAAATCCTTTCCTCAAGACATCTTTGATTTTTGACCATTAAGGATTTCTAGTGACTGGAATCCTTAAAAAAAAAGTCGTGCAAGTCGGGACGGCCAAAATGTCTTACGTATGTCATAACCACTTGAGTTCGTTCATGCATGTAGCGAAGTCCTCCAGTAAACGAAAATTGTCTTGTGTGTGCAATACTCCGTAAGAAGTCGCCATTTTAGTATTTTTCAAAATCCTGCTACGTTTTGGAGCTAAATTACACTTTCACTAATCGTGGGATTCCAAATTGATTTATTTCTATCGCTAAATACATACATTTCCTATTTTCGACATGCACGAAATTTCGCATTTAGAGCCCCTTCGCCAAAATCTTGCCAATCCTCCATCAGCGCTTCAATATTAAATTATTTGGTATTTTTCCATTTTGCAAGTGCAAACCTCACCAAGTAAACTTGATTGGTGATAATACACAGAATAAATATAAAAATATATTCCGTTCGGCGTCGATGATATCATTTTTGGCGATAAAGTCGCCAAAAATTACATAACCGACGAATAAGAGTAGATTAACGGATGAAAACTACATTTTGGATAAGACTACCATAAAATCCATTCTTAGTGAGCGTCTAAATCGCAAAATGAGTAACTCTGCAAAATTTCAAGTTAATCGGTTGTATAGTCTTAGAGATCTTGTGATGAGTCAGTCAGTGGTATATCGCTTATATATATATAGATATAGATTTTAAAATAATGTAATAATATTTTAAGATAAATCTCCCAAATCAGAACAGCAAACATTTATGACAATATCACAATAAAAAAATATTGTAATAAATTTAATAAGTTTTTAATAAAATAATTAATTTCAATTGAAAAGTTTAATTAAATCTTCCCATAATAACATTTAAAGTAAAATATCATGAATTGAATGTTCAGTTACACAAAAACCTATAAACAAATATTCAAATATCAAACAGATTACTCACTGGAGTTCTAATATAAGTATGAGGATCTGGAAATGATGGATAATGTTCAGGAATATAGCTAGGTAATGGACGCTTTTCTCCTGCTTGCAGAATACGAGATGTAGATGGTCTAGGTAATGAAGCAACTGAAAGATAATTGATATTATTATGCAAACTCTTACAGAAAGATTGAAATTAAAAACATTTAGCTTAAAACTTTAAACAGTTTCATAAACTTCGAAAATATGGATTTTACTTACAAAAAAAGTTAAAGTTATGTATAAAAAGACTTTATGCTACCACTCACAATTATCTCCATATTTATTCCATTCATTATCAAAAATAAAAATTACTTCAAATCTTGTATTTACAAGAACATTCAGCATTATGATGATTTGATATTAAAAAAAAAAAATTGTAACTATATACCTCAAATTACATATAAAACGACTGTAGCATTAATTAATATGTCAGTAAAAAGTAATAACTAAAACATGACATCTATATCACTAAGAGTAATTTTTAAAACATATTTATCATGTAATTTTAAAAATATTTCAATATTTAATAGTGAACAAATTAAATACATTAACAAAGTGTAATATATTATTCTTACAAAATGTAATGAAATACTGTATTCAAAATTAGAGATGCAATAATAATAATAAAAAACAATAGTTGAAATATCCTTAACACACTCATTACATTTTATGATGCACATAAAAGCATATTTCATATTAAATATACAATTTTGATCAATGTTCTTCTTAGAGAGAAATAAAATATTGTAAAACGGGGGACAAATCAATTTTTGAAAGTGAAATAATTTCTGGGTATAAAAATAGATTTGAGATAAAAATTTCCTCCAGAACTATTGTGACATTTTTTTTTATATCTGAGCATTTTAATAACGCAGTTTTTACAAAAACGCATACACAGTAATAATTTAATTTATACGGATTTATTATTTTTTGACACACTCGAGTTACCAGAGCTCAGATGTTACCACAAAGCATTAAAGAAAAGCACAAATTCGTGGAAAATTATGAAAATAAATGATAGTTACATCAATAAATGAGTATTTTTTGTCAGCAATAAATTTTTGAAAAAGTATTCAGTGAAAGCTCCTAGATCCAATAAGAGCTAAATTCAGAATTTGAAAATGGCCCTTACTCTAATTTGCTTTCATAATCCAATTTTATGCACCATTTTTGTGAAATAAATAACTTGCATGAATGGAGGGCTTACTTTGACTGTGGTTATAGCTATCAAAACATGTAAATTTTTTCATTATAATAGCAAGTGAGTGTAGAGTTTAATGGTGCAAGAGCTATATATGGCTATGCTGCACCAAAAAGGTATAACTGTGATCCAGATGTTTGAAAAACGGACAAAAGAGGTAAAACGTAGTAGACAAGAAGAAGGATTCAAAATAGAGAAGGATCGCTAAGGAATCCTGGGGACGCGTCACCTATGTTTACCAAAGACCCAATAGAAAGAAAAATATCACTAGAGTGCCTCGAGGTCGTAATGCCCGTACTTACCTAAAGAAGGTAAGCCTCTGTGGGGAATTTTAATAGCAAAGAACATTACTTATGATTAGGATTTGATTTCAGGGGTAAAACATCTCATTAGCAAAGTTTAATTAATGAAAATAAGAAATTTGTTATGCATTATATATGTGTTACTTCAACACAAACATTTGAATTGTAGAGTTATATTATTATTTTTTTAAAAAAATCATTCTCCGTTTATAATTTTATTATTAATTATTAAATTATATAAAAATTCAAAAATACTTACGAGTAGGTAAAGTGACTCTATTAGGCCGTTTCGCAAAAGGAATCAATGATTCAATATTTATACCTTAAAGAAAAAAATATAATTAATATTTTTCTGAAATAAAAGAATCAAATTTGTATGAAAGAATATATAATAGAACATTCTTTAACTTTTATTACACCAGTAACTTGAATATTAGACGAAAATTCTTACAATAATTAAGAAGGGTTAGACAGAATAATTTTCAGAATAATGCACGCACACAGATGGGTTATTCAAAATGATTCATCCGATTTCAAACTGCCATATTTTGATAAATAGGCGACACAGAATGATAAATAATATATGAATGCAAAGGAAAAACATAGAAGTTTTTATTTTTACAAATGTTTGATATAACTTCCTTTAACTACACGTACAATGTCAATTTGAAATGTAAATTCCTGCCAAACATGTTGTAAAGTGCCAGTGGTAATTGATTGTACAGCAGAAGAAATCCGTTGTTATAAGGGATCTTTTGATAGAAATAAGTTTCATACTTATGGCTGTTCAACTTGATTACAACTGATCATGGAACTAGCAAGTATGACCAGATGAGTATGGCGGACATAGCCAATACTCATCTTATGAAAAGCACTTAGAAAAAGATTTTTTTTGGAAAATAGCAATGCTGGCTTCAGGCTTTATAATACTTCTATATTTTGGAGGCTTAACCAGCAATTTATTCAATTCAACAATTAATCGCGAATTCAAAAGCTGCTCTCGTTTCTTTTAATGTTCCGTTTGTTACTCATTTTATTTCATAACAAGTGTATTTGTTCGGCACAAACTAAAGTTTGCATGTATTAAAATTAATGTTTCACAATCAGTTTTCTTTAAACTATTTTTTCTCGTTGCTGTTACGACTACATTCAGTAGAATGTCCAGTTTAATCTCGAATCATACACATTTCTGAAATAAAATATTTTAGATATTTTGAAATACTTCACGTTAAATGCAAATAAATGTTTTACACCGATCGAATAAGGAACATTAAGCTACAAAACCGCACTACGACCCCCCTCCCCTCAAAGTATGATTAAAATTATAATAATTATTCTGAAGTTAAAAGAGTTTTTAGATTTGGATTAAAAAATAATAAAGTGAGTCACTATATTCAAGGAACAGCCCCAAAGAAGACGGACTTTGTTAGAGTCATGTGTTGAATCTATGAGTGTGAGTGAGAGCGTGACTGTAGGTTTTAATGGTGCAAGAGGTATTGAATCTGTGAGGCCTGACCATCAGGTTATTGCTAAATCGTGAAAAAACGGCGTCAAAATCCCCCCCCCCCCACTTTTACCATATACATAAAGCTAGTCATATTAAATTTGTTAACCAAATGAATAAAAAAAAAACATTACGAATATTTGCAATACCAATATTGATGTTAAAACAGGAAACAAAAAATTTAGCTACCCATTTCCACAAGAGCCATAACGACATCGCTCACAATGGCTTCAGAACGTCCACTAAGTTCACAGAAAGCACGACTGCTACGAGCCAGTTCCCATATGACTAAATATAAAAACAGAGAAAAAATAAGATTGAATTAGTAATAATATGAAAAACATTCACGAGAAAAAAAAAATCATGTATTATAAGTGATGCATGGTTAAAAGATCTGCACATTAAGTATGTAACAGCAAACATTCGTAAACAATATAACAGTATGATAACCACTCTTTAATTCAGCATTCGATAGTTGGCACTTTCTGTAATCTGGCCCCTTTTAGACTTTTTTTCGAAAAGATTCGGGACTTCGTAGACGTTGACCACCAGGAAGCGACACGGCCCTGCTTGCATTTTCTCTCCGTGTTTATTGTAACTGTTAATTTTCATTTCAATACACTTTTTTTGGTCTTCAAGCCGATTATTTCTCACACTTAGTATACAAAATTACTAATGTGTACGAACTGCATAGTAAAATGTTCTTTTCAAGTCAACCAGGTATTATTCAAGTGTTAATAAAACTAATAAGCGTAAGCATGTGATTAAAATAGTTCGCCACAACTTTTACAACTATCATTGCACTGTATTAATTTTTCCTTTGAGCTATGTTTTATCAATATAAGAGCATTCAATTAAATTAATGTTCAATGTTTCAATTTAATTTTAAAGTAGACAATATATATATATATATATATATATATGGTATCCCCAATAAAACTGTACTGGTGCTGGATAATCTGGCAAAATCGCTCATCTTGAACATCAGTGGTTTCGAATATGCCGGATTAAAGAGAGCTTACTGTATTTGTTTTTGGCTTTAAAGGAAAAAAAAAATCTAGTAGACAACTTAAAATGACCAATTTCTAGTATTTTATTAGAAGTTTAGTTTTTTTAAGTTGATTACTGGAATAATTTAGAAACATAATAGGCGATAGTGAATTAAGAATACAAAAAGACAAATGAAAATGAAGATTACTTATTAAACAATAATCAAGTTTTGTAGATGAATAGCATTGGCTAAGTCTTGCTCTGATTTTTTATTTTTTTAAAAAAAGGACTACATTTCCGATGCTTTTATATTAAAATATTCTTCCAGAGCCAAGCGAAATGTAATAACTTCATTTTAACAATTTTATTCATAACTGTTATTCTGCAACTCTATATAACAAATTATATAGGTAACCTAACATTATACTATAGAAATTTCTTTCTTTTTAAAAAACTTTATATTATTTTATTCAAGATGCATTTCGGCGAATCGTACCCAATAAAAAACATTGATCTTTTTCAATTTTGCTGAGTTTGTATTAATAATATAACACATTACCATAGCGATTAGATACACAATCAAGCATTTAAATTACATAAATGACTTGTGATGATTTGACCTCACAATTTTGAACAATGTCAAGTGACGAGGATAATACCAGGGGTAGTCACTTACAAAAATTTCATACCACGCTACATGTGGTTGAATTCTTTTTCACATGGAATTCATATTTTTACAAATACAAAATGTTTGAATATTAATGTAATATTGAATATCAATGTAATGTTGCAGGTTACCCATTTATCACAATATGTCTATATTTTTTTTTATGTAACACACACAAAATATTAAAATTAGAAAAGGGAGAGACATTGTGGAATATATCATGGATCATTTTTCTATTCAAAAAAAGTGTTCCCAGCTTGAGTTCCCTGTTTTTCAATCAGTACTACAAATAACGTGACATAATTTCCCCTCTATTCTGAGTTTATTATACAAATCAACAGGCTAATCTCTGCAAATTTGGACTAAACCATTTTCTTTTCTCGAATAGGTAGAACAAGTGCATGGGCACTCTTAAAAAAATGGAACATCCCATGGACTCTCTGATATAGTTGGCCCTCTACGGGAGGGAGATGAAGGGCTCCTCAAATGAGAGCAAACAGAAAAGTGAAAGTATTTAGGGCAAACTACGAGGAGAGCCCCTTTTTTACGCCTCTTTTCTCAAAACCCAATTTCAAAACCGCTGGGATCCTATGGAGGTCGTCTGGGCCCTCGTCTTCGTAGGTGAGGCCCCAAGGAGGCCAAAGGAGTAATAAATTGACCTTCTAGCAAGCGATGTTGGCCTTGGTGGGGCTCATCATGTCCTTCGGAAGCAACGTATGACCTCAACATCCACGAATTTGCCCTTGATGGGTGGAAATTAGGAAGGTAAGGAGTGAAGAACTCTTTTCTTTTCGGACGAAAAGAGAGAAACGCCGAAGGACTGAGAAAGAGAGAGTGAGAAAAGGATTTCAGAAGTATTAGAAAGTTGATATTGAACTACGCAATATTCGAGCAATGGTGTATTACGGATTCACAGTTCTTGAAACAACAAATAAAAACAACAGGTTTGATAATCGCAAACCTATATTTATATATTATTTGTCTGTTTTAATTTAGCCATTAAAATTAAATTTATATTCTCAGCAGTGGAATAGAGCCAGATGGAGGAGGGAGACACAGGTTTTTGGAGGTGATAAATTCTTGGGATTAAAATTTTTACTTGCTCATATAAAACCAAACCCATTTCAATGTAATTAAATACTCTCTTTTATACATTGAATTTTACAAAATTAAACATCTCCCGAAGAATATTTTATATTCTTAGAATATTTATATTTCTTAGTATATTTTTTTTACGAGAACGTTCAGAATTTTCAAAAATATTCACACATGACCAGCACATAAATTAGTCATAAGAAGGTAAATAGCAATCATTTATTAATTACATGAATTCTTTTTTTAAATATTGGCCGCGGTAGCCTAGTGGCCATGGTTTCGGATTTGTGGCCAGCAGTTTTCGTTCAGTCGCGTGTTCGATTGTTGGTCGCTAAAGACCCGTCGTGCAGTTGGAGCTGATGCACGTTAAATCTGTCGGGGCCCGAAGTCCTTCCGTTGGCGCGGTGTGGAAGTTAGGAGAAGGGGGGGGTGCCAGCTCAGGTGTGGCTCTTGTCACTTGACCGAGGTTCAAAATTACGACGTCCGACGCCAATAACCCTCGTGTTGCTTCTAGTGCGACGTTAATAATAATAAAAAAAAACTACACTAAACTCTTGCAGCATTCGGATGAGGTAATTGAGTGCTAGCCTGGGCAGGCGTTTTATTCATGTTTTATCTGTGACCTTTTTTTTTTTAAAAAAAAGATCATTAAATGCGAAAAGAACAAGCAGTTTAATAAAGGCGCCGAAGCGTCTAGGATGAGATAGTGCGATAGAGTTGGAAGGGAGAATAAAAAAATAAAAGGAGAAATAAAAAAGGTTTTTTTTTTCCTTTTTCCCCCCCTTCAACCGGAAAAAATTCCAGTCGTAGGAATTGTTTTATTTAATAATAATATAAAGTTTTTTTTTTTTTTAAATGTTTTTTTTGTAATTATAAAAAAATTTTCATTTCAGGAGAATGGTGATTTTAATGGACAGTCCATTTCCCGAATTGAAACAAGTGTATAATTTTTTTTGTATTTTTTTTATGTAAAATAATAAAAAGTAAAAAATAATAAAATGAAAAAGATGTAAGGAGGAAGTTTAAGGATAGGAGAATGGAGAAAGCAAAAAGAAGCAACTAAAAAAGTCGTCCGGGATCAGAGGAGTTCGGTCGCCAGATCAAATAGCGACGTGGGTGGGGTGGTAAGAAGGATTGAACGGAGGGCCAATGGTGTGATATGTGTATTGGAATGGTTGATCGGAGCGGAATTAAGTTTTACGGGCGATAGAGATTGAAATAATTTTCACACGATTCGTAAGGAAACATTATTATGAAGGAAGATTTTTTGTTCTTGAATAAGGGAGTTATTATGAGAGTGGATGGTACTGTAAAATCTCCTAGCCAAGGAGATGTGTTTTTTGATGGGTGGGATGTGCAGGTCGTTATGAATGACACTATTACGGACATACCAGGGACACTAAACTCTTTTTTTAAATCTTATTTTTTACATTACTTTTTCATACTAAATCATAGCATCCACCATTATTAAATTAATGTCAAATTACTTTAATAAATTAAAACTAAGTTACTCTAATTATTTCTGTTTTTAATATAATTAACCACACTTATTAAATTTCATACGTTAAAAATAAAATTCATTAACAGTTCAATATAAATACGACACAATTTATAGTAATCAAATTAGTTTCATAAATTATATAATTGGCCACTTCCTAAAAAAAAATTTCTAACTACGATTCTCACTTTCAGAGAACTAATTATATATATTTTTATATATTTTAAATCTTCAGCAGATATTCAAAAATATTTGAATACAAACATTATCGCATCGATTGTTACTATATATATATATATATATATTAACACACACTCAAAACTTTTTAGAGAAATATATATCATTTCTCATTACATATGTTAATATTTCGTTTATATTCCAAACCTTTCAATATTATTATTTTAAGATCATTTTAATAATCCTTGGTTAAATTCAAGAAATGATCTATTGATTGTAAAATAATTATTTAAAATGGAAGGGGGAATTGAGATAATTACAATTTTATGAGTTTGAAAGCTTTTCCATTAGTTATATTGTTTCACTAATTCCGATTCCAAAAGGAAAATTAGGAAGTTTGGAAATTATTTATTACAATATCATTAAATTATACTTTAATTGCTTAATTACTTTATGTTTATTCAAACCACATCATCAAAAAGTTACAAAAGATAAAGTTACATAACAATTAACACGCGCTTTTAAAGTAATTTTTTATAATATATAGTACCTTATAACTTATGATTCTAAGATGTACTTTAAATTTAAAAATTTCTACATTATAGGCACATTATTCAATATGAAGGCTCGTGGTACGATTTAGTGAATTTTGTGCCACATATGCTGATGCATATGAGGAGTGGTTTGCACAGGAGTTTAATTAAGAAGAATTTTAACAGTAAAACTATTTTTCCATAACCCATCGACTGAAAAAAAGGGGGGTGGGGGAAATACCTATCCGGTAGCCATTTAATAAATTGGAGCGCAAGTAAACTTACATTTATTAAGATAGTTCTGCAGTGTCGGTCTCCTCGATTTTTATTCATACGTTTAATAATGTATTAGTAAAAAATTAAAAATTTTCAATATGTATTTAAAAAAAAAATTCCCAAACGAAAAAGAAAATTCTTAAATTTTTATTTCTCGAGGAACAAAATCATGTTCTCTTTCTCAAAACATAGCATATGTCTCCTTTTCCCAACACTTGCTCACACTATGCCCTATTATAAATCTAAAACCAGTCATGATGATCGCATGCTTATAGAATATTTTGTTCATAATAGATATATAAAAAGGGCAGAATGCAAATGGGAAAAGAAAAGGGGGAAAAAAACATAGTTATTATTGATAGGGCGCACTTCAGTTACGAAGGATAAAAAAAAAAAAAAAAAAAAAAACCCAATTTTGTTTAATTTGTATGAAATAGAAAAAGTGAAAATAAATAATTAAATTTCTTAAAATTTAAAACATTCTTGGAAGAATATAATTGGAAGTATTTAATTATATGTGTGTTATTTAAGTTCATTCTTCACAACTGAAATTTCAAACCCATAAATAAGCAAAGAGCCATTCAATAAAATATATCGTAATACATTTGACACATATTCAAAATTTCGGTATCTGCCAGTTTTCGCTTAGCTATAGAAATTGAGGTGTAGTTAGAGAGAGATGAGGGTGAGCCGAAAAGATAGGAGATTGATTTGATCCTGACTCGGATCCACCTATAATAATAGTCAATTAAGTAAAATCTTTTAATATTCTTTTAGTACGTTTGTGTGTTACTCTCACAGACATCAAAGATAAAGTGAATGTTGTCTTATTAAATATTCAGTTAAATCTTTATTTGTCTATTTATTTGATGTTTAACTGAATGTAATTATTAGGGACGTTTATTAGAGATGAAACAAATGGATCTAAACAACGAACAAGAGGCGACGCGTTCGTTACAACTTATTCAGTTAAATGTGCGATAATTTATAGAAATATTACTTCATGAAGATTTTGTTTTAAAGTTAAAATTTATTTTTATGATTTTGATTTATTGAAATAAAATTCATAAAAATAAAATGCTTATCCACCTCCTTTTCGAATGAGGTATTAAAATTTATTAGGTGAGAGAGGGGGAGGAACCCCAACATATATTTAAAAATTAAGTCAATTTAAATAAATAGTTGAGTGTGGGAGTCTGGAATTTGTACAAAATTTTTTCTAAAATAATTAACATAAAAATATAAAATTACACAGCGAAAATGTATGCAACACCTAAAAGGTATGTCAGCCTTCAATCACCTGTTAAATTTCACGGTGTTTCGTAAAAAAAAAAAAAATCCCGCATATGGTATATGTAGCCGTATCTCGATCATACAACTGAAAGAACAAAAAAAATAAACCTAACAGAACGAAATTCAGTTTTTCCCGGCATTTGTTGCCTAAGTCTCTTCGACATTGGCTACATCTACTTGACCTTCTGGGCGAGGAAAATAACCGTAAAAGGGCGCAAAAATGGCATTTGTTTGCACATGGCGACAGATGATGTAAAACTTGGAGAAGGTTGATGAAGTATAAGTCTGAGAGAGAAGACCTTGGTCACCATGGTTGCGGCAGAGATCCACCAAGGGTATCCACAAGGTGAAATGGCTGTAATTTGTATTTCTTTGCGTCTAATCGAGACTCACGAAGAATACATTTAAATAAATAAATAAGAAAGCCTCAATATCACAAATTTCTGATTATCTACGATGGAGGTGACATTCAAAGAGAATAAATTTAGAAGCCAGATTTAGATCCTACATTTCCCTGAAATTTTAACATGAGCGTAAGTGTTAAATATAAAATTTTTATGCTAAGTATAACTTTAAGCTATGAGTACATTGTGTATGTAAATAAAAATCTCATCAATAAATTATTATTTTTATTTTATATTAAAATGATAAATTAATAAAAATTATAATCCTCACGAAGAAACTGGAAAATGCCGAAATTATTGCGAATAGTTGCAATGAAATTATATTAACAGAGTATTTGATAATTATATTAACAGAGTATTTGATAATATAATAATGTGAACATTGCTTTAAATTTCCTAGAAATAATGAATTTTTAAACTTGGGTCGACTGACAATAAGTTTCTTACTTTAGAAACTTATAAATAGTAATTATTTAAATGTATGATGTTCTAGTTAAGTTAGAACATTAGGGCATTAGAAATACAAATTAATTAAATTGTCGTTAGTTGTTAATTTAACACAAATTATAATTAAGCTACAGTAATTTTTATAAATTACATAATTACTAATTAATTTCCTTTTTAATTAAATAATTAAAAAAAAATAATTTTTTTTAAAAATGAAACTGTAGCTTACATTTCTCAATTGCTATGTAATGAATATTGACTTGAAACCAATACTTTGTTTTGGTACAAGAACCTTATTCATTTTTATCAAAAAAAAAAAAAAAAAGTCTGAAATTTTAGTTCCTTTTAATTTGGTCCCCTACTAATTTTTCATATCAACTCAATGCCCAAATACATAAAAACCTTTCGTAAGGGATCCTCCGAATAAGGAACAATTCTGCTGATATTTCCCTTTGAATAGTGTGCGTGCGCGGCACGCGCACACACACCTCTTATTCAGGGACAAAATGTCTGGTTGGGTGAATGCCCTTATTGGGAGGTACTACTGCATATTTTTTTTATAACAGAATAAGTTTTTTTTTTTTTTTTTTACTTACTGAAAAAATGTTTTAAGAAATAAAGGATTAACACAACGTTTCCGATATTATCGAAAATATACCGTTTTTATTCTATTCTCAGAAAGGAAAGCCCCAATTTCAATATTTCGAACATATTGAATTTTCGCCTGGTTTTATACTGATACTGAATGACTGTTTATTACCATCTAATTTAGAAGCAACACGAAAGCTACAGACGACTGACTTCGTGATATGTAACCCCCCCCCCTCTAATGTCAAGGACGCATCTCTCCCTACTCTCCAAATTTCCACGCGTCGCAAATGTGAGGAATTGGAGCCTCGAGAGATTTAACGAGCATAAGTCCCGCTACGCAGTGGGTCATTAGTGGCATCACGTCTCGAACCCATAATTCAACGGAAACAATGGTGACTGCGAGCTAGCAACCACGACCATTCGGCTACCAAGCAGGCTCGGTTGACAAGGAGGGTCGAAAATAGAGAAGGATCGCTAGGGTATCCCGGGAGTGCGTAACCCGTGTTTACCAAAGACACTCAAGAATGCGAATAGAAAAAGGTACATAAGAATGAAATTATGCAATAACGTGCTTCCGTTTTTTTTAACTTTATAACCAAGAAAAACACATTCTATTCATGGTGTTCCTCAGAGAAAACAGAATTACGTTTCAAAGATATTTTTAAATTTTTATAAACACGCAAAATGTAAATCTTAAATTTTTTTAAAAAAAATTAAAAAAAGAAAACATTTTTTTTATAGAATAATTATTTTTACACTCCTTCAAAAAATGCTAACAGGAGGGAGGGGGGGGGAGAGAACTACACACGATATCTCATCTTCTATAATGAAACATTCAAGGGTACGAGTGAGAAAGATGGAGAGCCAGAGAAGAAAAAAAAGCAAAGGGTCACGAAACGAAACTTCAAGTCAAGGTTAAGTGAGCATCATTGGAGAGGAGGAGGATTAAATGGAAGCAAAGGAGAACTCTAGCGTTCGACAATTGAACTTGAATCTACCTTGAACCAACCTGGGGTGACCTTCGTTATCAGCTGGCGACCTACATCGAGAGCCCCGATTGACCTTCGCTTGTCGCCGCTCTCCCATAATGTGCCAAGGGCAGAAATCATTTTTCGAATTGACTCTTTTATAAATTTACTCGACCCTGACGCGCCGGCTTTGTTTATCAATCGACCAACGTCACAAGCGTGTATTCGAGCTTCGTGCGTCACTAGGTGATTCGAAAGAATCTCGGAGAAAAGAGCTTTCTTTGTTTGGAAGTCATAACAAAGGTCTTAATGCATATGCTTGTCAATACCATAAAACATACGCACACATTGTTCTACTTTAAGAGTAAAAAAAAAAAAGTTTGATAAAATTGAATGTAATATTTAATTAGATAAATTTAGTTAATTATCAAGAAATAAAGTCACAAAGTAAATATATAAATAGTGTACATTATTATTTTCTGCTCCATTTATATTCGTTGAAGACAAATTTTTATGCAATATTATTAACTGAAATCCTATTTATGTGGCATATGTAATCATTAAGTACTTTCAAACAACAATTAAGAGTATATGGAATATCCAATTTTGGAAAGAGCAATAATTTCAATGAAATCAACAAAACAGTATTAAATGTATAAACCGAATCAAAACATTCCCTTCACCATCACAACTTACAAAAAATTGTGAAATAAAATTCCTCTCTAATTAGAGCATATTTAACTTAATATTTCTACTGAGAGATACAATGATAAGAACAAGACTATATCTAGAATTAGTTTATATATATATATATATATATATATATATATATATATATATATATATGTGTGTGTGTGTGTGTGTGTGTGTGTGTGTACATACACACACAGGTGGTTATCTCGAAATAATAAAAATACTTTAGACTTATAAAGAATGCTTTATTAGTTTAGTGTAGGACCGCCTTTGGCATGTAAAACAGCTTGGATTCGCCTATATCGATTCATACAAAAGCTGAATAGTGCTTAAAGGAATATTGTACCATTCTTCATGGAGATATTATGAAAGTTGTGGGAGACATGCCGGTGGAGGATATCGTTTCTGTATTGAACGCGCTAAAATAGACCAAAACGGTTCAATTATATCAAGGTCGGGTGAGTGTGCAGGCCATGGTAGATATTTAAATTCATCCCCGTGTTCATAAAACCATGATTGGACAGGTGCATTATCATCCTGGAAAATTCCATCTCCTGTAGGAAACAAAGTTGGTATCATAGGATAGACCTGATCAATTAAAATTTCTCTATATTCTTCAGCGTAACGATTGGTCCAGCAGAAGACCACGACAAGGCTGCCATATCATGACAGATCCACCTTCATACTTGGCAGTTAGAAGGATACAATAACGATCATACGCTAGTGCAAGTGTCTTCCAAACGTTAGCAAGTCCTGTTGTAGGGAAAAGTGCGGAAGACGATTCGTCAGACCATATTATTTTCGCCCACTTATCAATCGACCAAGTTTTGTGAGTGTGACACCACTATAGACGACGTTTGGCATTAACATCTGTGACAACTGGCTTCGGAATTGCTGCTCTGCCATTAATGTTCTGTTTATGAAGGTGCCTTCAAACTGTAATCATTGACACCGGAGAATCCAGATGCTGATTGAGCAGTGCGGTCATTTTTGCTGCAGTTGTTCGCTTTTCAGACATTACAATCCGCTTTTATACCCGTCGGTTTTTTTCACTGAGCTTTTCTTTCCGATCACTATTTTGATTTGCCGAGCTTGTCTTGCCGCGCTGTGTTGTATGCTGTAATGACTTTAGACACCGTACCTTTACAAACTCCTAAACATTAGGATGTTTCAGCAACATTTACTCCAGCTAGACGGACTCCTACAATTTGGCCTCTTTGACCTGAGAAGTCCGACATTTTACGCTTTTGAGAAAAATCTAAGACTTATAGAACTTCAATAAAGCTACCACACACTACCAGAATATATGCATTTCTATTTATTAAAAAAAACCGGTAGCTATTATTATATTTTAATGCTTACGACGCGCATTTAAAAATTAAACTTTTATTCACAGGTCCTTCCATTATTTCGGTAACCACCTGTGTGTGTGTATATATATATTGCTAAATAATTATGCTCTATTTTAAAAATAATTTTCTTTAAAAAAAGAAGAAGAAAAAAGCAATACATGCCAAATGGTGAAATTGTTAAAAAAATAAGTAACTGAACTTTTATATGTACTGAGGACATCTAAAAATTGTTATTGAACCCTTATTAAACAAAAACTTTGATTCTAAGGAAAAATCGGGAAAATTCACATTTTCTTCAAAAACCAGATTACTTTGATGCAAAATCAAAATTACGCTAGAATTAAGTACAATAAAAGATACAAAGCTACGCATATGCATATCGAATAATTTAGCATTTGTCAGAAACAACTAACTTAACATACATATCCAAGACAACGAATCAATTTCTTTTAGAAAACAGCCCTTAAAATTTTCAGTTTTCATTCAATGAGGAAGAGAGCATCTTAATCGGAATGAGTATGATAATAAATCAGGGAACCAACCTAAAATGTTATATCAACTTTTACTCAACAAGGAAGAAATCTTCTCAATTCAGATGACATTAGCAATTGTCAGATGCAATTACATCTGATAGATGGTCACACCACAGCAAAACACTTCCTTTTTCAAAGCAAACCGGAAAACGTATCCAACCAAAGAGGTTAATTCGGAGACGTAATTTCGGTCCCTTGCTAGGTGCGGAAGCGAAGCCTTTACAGACCACGGCATTATTCTACTTTCTGGGACAGGGCGGAACCAGCAAGCGTCGGTGTCGGCGAACAGATGCCAGCTGACCTCGGCGATTGAGTGATCTCTTCGATTTCCGGTAATCTTCCCTAAATGAGAACAAATCCTTTGTTTCAATTTCTCCAGTGGTTCCGAGTTCGGTCGGAAAATGGGTTTCGGGAGCGTTGTTAGGTTAATATTGAGGAAGAAACCGGGAATATAGGACTAAAAATTGAGGATTGGGGTGAGAAAGGAGAGATATTTCGACCCATTTTTTTGGTTCTCATTGTTTTCCTGAAACAGGTGGCAAAAAAAGTGAAATGCTACACAGGCACATGTTTTCAGTTGGGTCACCAATCGAGGAAAAATTGGATTTTGAGAACAAAATCTTTGCAATCAAATGTGCTCATTGTAATTAATGTTAACAACGATTATGAGATAGAGGCATATAAGAAAAAAATATTTTTCAATCATGAAATGAAAACATAGGAAACCAATTATACGCATACAACTAAAATTAAACACTACTCTATACTTCAAACAAAACCATCACATTTTACTTTACATATAGCAGAATTTGCTTTTTCCTAATGAGTTTTATAAGTCGCCTTTTTCTTCTTTCAAATCACTTTGAACTAAAGAATAAGAAATGTTTTAAAAGAATTCATTAACTATTTAAAACCTCAGTTAAAAAATGTAACAATTTAATCCACGGAGCAGTATGGAATAATCGAACGGACGAAGCAAATAAGTTAATGACATATTAAACAACTTAATAGTAAATACCATTTCCAGAGACACTAGATCAGCGTTTCATAAACTTTTTTCTTCTCGTTACTCTGTTATTTGTAAGATTATTTTTTGTGATGTACTAAAAGCTTATTGCTTATTTTGAGATTTGTAAGAAAAATAAAATATTTAAATGGCAATAAAATATTCACGTATTTTAATAATCACTTATAAGAAATTATTCCAAAAATAATCACAAAAAAGAAATTTTAATAAGATCAAATTATTTATGAGAAACGTAAAGTTGTTTCTTGTGAACTAAAAATTTCACGTTTAGAGAAAATGATAACTTAAATGTCAGATCCAGTTTGATTTTCAAAATATTACTATATTTATTTTTTAAGAAATTTATTGTTGAAAACCCGGCTTCTCACTAATAGGTTGTGACAAAACAAATATAAATTTGCATTTGCAAAATAAATGTAAAAAATAAACTTGGATTTTTTAAATTTAGAAAAAAGATTAGAATTGGCAATGCCTAAGAGATCTCTATCAATCAAAAATTTGGGCTTTGAAATGACATCTTAAATATTTTACATTTTGCTAACAATAATGAATAACGGATAAAACACTATTTTATGCATTATTTATTTATTATTAAAGCAGCTTAAACTGATATCTCTTATATTTTCATGTTATTCTTACAGGAGGGAAACAATAAATTTGAATCTCCTCCTGTTTCTAATAGATATAAAAATATGGACCAGAAATAAAAGTTACGAGATGGACAGGGTTGGGAGAGGAAGCAGCTTTTTCTTAAAAGGACGCGATGCTATTCAAAAAGAGAAAACATTAGATTAAAAACACACAGACTAAATATTTTAATAATTATCGGAAAAAATTACTAACGCATAAGGTAGGCCAAGTACTATTGCATATTTAAATTTGGATAACGCAGAAAACGTAACAATACATGCACCTTCCAAGAGAGAAAATAGACTTTGTATAAATACGATCTTCACCTTAATTATTTTTCTTCGAATGCTATAAAGATATTTCACAAATAGATTTTAGTTGTTCTTTTACTGTTTTTTATGTACACTTTTTGTAAGTCAGCTCTTTTACATTTTTGTTTAGTAAGTGAAAGAGTTTTTCTCAGAGTGAAAGAAAAATTTTAGTCGGTTTGTTGCATATTTTTTTTTAAAAATTACGATAGACATTTTCTTTCATAGATGATATATGATTCACAAAAAGCTGTAAAACACCGAAGAATGTAAGAACATAAATATGTCTTACATATATAAATACAAAATTTGGGAATTCTATATTTGATTCATAAATCCTTTCCCAGAGTTTAGAGTTGCGCTAGAAATAATAATTTTTTTCAGAGTAATAAAACTTAAAAATACAAACATAGTATATTATTCTGAAAAAAATTATGATTTCTGGCGCAACTCTAAACTCTGGGAAAGGATATATGAATCAAATTTAGAATTCCCAGATTTTGTAAAAGCAACTACTGTTGCATTAAAATATAAAAGAAAGGGCAGAGGGGCAAAGAACACATAAACGATGTAAATGAAATTTTAAGGTACCAATCCATGTTTATTAAGATGAGACACTATAAAGAACAGTAGACATTGATTTTTTTAAAGAAAACCTCATAGGAAAAATATATCGCGCATTTCCTAATTCACTGAGAAAATGAGATAAGGGGCGAAACAGGGGAATAAATCGAGGTCAGACACATAAAATTTTGTAGGGGGAGTAAACACAAAGTGATAAACAAGTATGACCTCATCATTTGAAGGAGAAACCTTGTTCGAGGAGACATTAACTTTCCCTTTCTGCAGGGGTACTAAATGAGGTCAACCCCTAAGAAGCCCCACGCACGGAACTGGTGCCCCAGATTATAGTCAACGAAAGGAAGGCGGAAATCATAGAAATTAACCTATTAAAAGACGGTAGGTGGAGTGCATGGTTGACCTCCCAAGAGGCGCAAGAGGAACTGAAGATGCCACTGGGTGACGACTAGAGTTCGAATTCGGTCGCGGGCCGCCCAAGTAGGGCAGTTTAGCACCCACCAAGGCCGAAACATGTCAAAATCTGGGCCACTACCGAAACCATGGTACCCCTCCGTTGAATATGGACTGTTCCATGTCCTTCATTCCAATTCAGAAATAATAGCAAAAAAAAAAGTAAGATGAAATGGACTCGTCCGGGATCCGAAATCAGGTGTTGAGAACAGGACAAGTGAATTTAATGTAGGTGAGGGTGATAAACATTTATAACGATGCTAGAGGGCTGAATCATCCCAAAGAGGATGAACTAAATGTCAATCTTTTGAATGATAAAAGGTTGTGTGACAGGATATATTATTATTTTGGGGTATTTTTCTTATCGTAAATAATTTAACTTCTAATTAAACACCCCTCCCCCCTGTCGTGTACAAAGTTTTCAGAAAATATATTATTAATGAATAATAATATTTTTATTATTAAGAGATTACACTTTCATAAAACATGATTCTTAAAATAATGCGCAATGTAAAAGTTTTCGATGACACTTATTTAATTGAGACAAATTTTTAGTAAGACCGTTGCTTAAAATCTTAATTCTCGTTTTTACCTTCTTCCTTTTTGGAAATTATCAATAATATAACGACAGCGTAAGAATCTAAATACATTAAAATAATAATAATAATAATAATAATAATAATAATAATAATATATATATATATATATATATATATATATATATAAACCTCTTACATATCTTATAACGTTCTTCTGCATAAACACGAATTACTGAATTTATATATTGACGTAATAATCAATTATCTAATCTTATTAATTATCTCATTGCTGAATCCATCTGAAATTATAAGAACATGTTTTATTTAAAGATCCAGAAACGAATTCATTGTGTTATTGAGAGATTTCACACTTTCAAAAAACATGATTCCTAATTAACGCTTCCCTTACGGTTATATTAGTATTAAATTTTCACATTATCATTAACACGAAAACTTACTCGTTCTTTCGATGCACATATCTCGTTTAGACTCTGCACGGCGAGTTAGACAATAAATAAATGAAAAGTAAATGAATAAATAAAAAAGTAAAATAAAATAAAAAAAAATTACGAATTGCAATACAAATATAGACATTCAAGTCCAGTTGTTGCGAATCAAACGCACTTTGTAGTTATTACATTTTATATATCAACCTGGAAAAAAGAATCTTAACATTTCGTGGAAATGAATCAATATCAAAACATGTAAAGCGCTGCATAGACATTTCCCCCTTTAAGCGAGTTTTATTCAGTTTATAAAATAAAAATATTTAAACTGGAAAAAAAAAAAAAAAAAAAAAAAAAAAAAAAAACAGAGAAAGATATATTTCGTAATTAACTATAACAATTTTTATTTATTACATCAACAGCGGGTTTTTTTGCATAATTTTTTAAAAAAGGTTAACTTCTTTTAGGTAATCTTTTAGATATTACATTTAATTTCCAACATAATTTAAGATTCCTTGATAATGGGAATATTAAAAAGGCACTTATTTCTTTTTTCAATGCAATTATATATTTTTGAAAAACTTTTATTTATTGTCCATTATTAAAATATAAATGAAATTTTTGCTCTTTCCACCCAGTCACTAATAGCTTGGGGGAAAAAATTAGCAAGTTAACAGTTAGATTGCTATGACGACATGAACACGCCAGGTTCCGTCTAGCATTGTTCTTTTTCACAAATCGAACCCAACGGCCGTTACCTTTACCTTGAACACTGCCGGTGACCCAAACAGCCCAGACCTTGAACACGACAGTGTGCGTTTCAGGTCAGCGCTCGTGGGGGTGAGCCCTTGACCTACTCCGGTATACCACCCCTGCGTCCGGCCGCCCTCGGACTGTGAAGATCACCTTGTCTGCCCCACATAGCACCTAACACGGCCCCCAATTCACCTCCAAAAACGACCGACCGACCTGAGGTGACACCTTTTCAGACTCATGCAAATCACTGGAACGCGATATCCAGAGCCAAGGTTAACCGAACATCCGCCCAGACATCATTTAATGCAGGGGGTGGAATAAGTATAAAAGTTACGGTCAGGTAAAGGTGATACAATAATTCTTGGTAACAAACATTATAGTCTCGTCTATTTCATTGTTCGTAAACCTTACCTTTTCATAACTTTTACAAAGAATAACAGTTTCAAATTAATTGCGTTATATATATATATATATATATATATATATATATATATATATATATATATATATAAAGGCTTAAGAATATACAATCTATTTTTATGAAGGCGCTCGTAAACACCAGAATAGATTGTTTTATTAACGTAGCACTGAGAAGCAACACAAGGACTATTAGCGATGGCACTTGTAATTTTGAATGTCGGTCACGTGACGAGGACGACACCTCCGAATTTCCTTACCGCACCAAAGGGAGTATCTGGGATCTCGACCAAATTCAACGCGCATCAGTCCCGCTACATCGCGGTATTTAGTAGCATCAGGGTTCGAACCCACGATGTATGGAAAACAACGCCTGCCGAGACCATTTGTTACTACCAGAAGTGTGCGTAATAAAATAATACTATAACATTACGTCATTGCTTTATGTTGTAAGAGTAACACTAGGATAACACACGTGAAGAGGTAATTTGGTACGTTTTGTGTGTGTTTCTAGGTTTGAAAAATAAAAATGCTAACGTATGAAAATAGTGTAGGAGTTGTAAATTTTGAAAACAATTTCAATAATCGCTGTGCAAACTTCCACACCACACCAACGTGAAGAATTTGAGCTGGAATTCAATATATAATCTGGAAAAAAAAATCATGCATGCTCGCACGCGCACAATGCACGTATCCCGTATATGACAACATTTTATAGCCTATATTGATTGATAGTTTATTAACATCGCACTAACAAGCAACACGAGGGCTATGGCAACGAATCTCGCAATTTTGAATCATGGACAAATGACACCAGAGTTGACAACCCGCTCTGAAAACTTCCACACTCGCTAACATGAAGACTTTAAAATGAATCAGCTCCATTAGAGGGTCTTTAAAGAAATCAGGGCTCGAAAACCACGACTCGAATGAAACAATGTCGGCCGCATGCTCGCATCAAGGCCGCTTCATGCCTTATAATTGGATTGTTATGGTATTGTATGATTTTACTGTTCAAGTTTAATTTTTTAATATGCTTTGCTCTAGTTTACGTATAAACGACCTCAAAAGAATAGAAATGACAGCTAGAAAATTCTTAACATTCTCATAGCCCTATCGAACCTACTGATCTAAATTCGAACCATTGAGATGACCCATGTTGCACCCTTTTCCCTACGATCGCTCTGTTAACACATTTCCTCTCCTAATTTAGTTCCCGATTACCTTATCAGTGTTCCACAGTCACCATTTCAATGTCTTAATCTCATTTGCATTTCACAATTGATTTTTCTGTTTGGAGAGCAAATGGATTTTGAGAGTGTGTGTATGTTTGAGAATCCAATCGATGAGTAAAACGATTGAGTGACAAGCAATTGATTGATATTCCGAAATTAATCTCGTTTCCTACAGCCGGTTTTTCTAGAACCCATTCCCCCATCTTCTGTGATAAAGAAAAGAAAAGGAAGAGGGGAAAGTAATAAAAGAAGAAATATCCGAAAAGAAAATCGGCCTGCATTAGACGTAAATATCAAGTTTAGAGGTTTAACAAACCGTAATTGCATACAAAATGAAAATTATTCGATGAACAAAATAAAACAAAAATGTTAGAAACATTGCATAAAGCTCCATTTATTTATTTATTATAAGAATATTTCTATATGTTTTTATTGCATAAAACTTTTTATTGATGTTTTCTTTTCGCAAGAAACAAAACACATCATTACAAATTTTAAATAATAAACAAAAAGCTAAAATTACGTGTACAATCATAAATGAAAAAAATTTGAAATTTATTGTAATTTTTTTATGAACTACTGCATTCGAGCAATTATATACAGGGTATATACATTCATATTCAGAAAGGTTACTTTGCATGTTTTAAAATCAGAATGGTATGGTTTAAAGAATTTAAATTTAATATTAATGACCATTAACACCAAGCGTTCATTACTATATAAAAATTTAATACATATATAACAGAAACTCAATACACATTTAAAAGCATTAAGTCAGGGGGAGGGGAATAGTAATTTTTTTAAAAAAATTAAAGCATCTTTATGTTAAAGTAAACATAAAACCGAGCAATTTATTCAATTTTTCTTGATAAAAATTGAATATAAATTTTAACTGCAGAATGTTTTTAATACCCTAAATGTCGCAATGAATTTAATTTAGCTGGTAACACAAACTACTAAGAACTCCCCCCCCCCAATGAATTAATTATATCCTATTTTTCAATCCGTGATAGAAGTGGACAAAGTAGCATATATCATTATTCAATCTAAAGACACAAAATGAGTAAATCTCGAACACAACAAAAATACACCAAGGTGAAGACCTAAAAAATAAATTCAACCGCCCTTGACCTGTGTACCGGAGGTAAGTACATAACGAAGTATTGGACCAGCGAAGAGATGTAGGTCAAAAGGGGACTAAAAAAGATCACCAAGCGCCCTATCGAAAACGCAGAAGGTCTTGGAGAGTCAAGAAATATTTTTGAGGGTGAATTTCAAGGATGGAGGAGAGATTCGGTCAGGGGATATAGATCTCGGCCATGGGGATTTGAGGTCGAAGCGTTGCACCATCACCCCTGTTGAGGGTAAGACGAAACACAAAAGGGAAAAAGCGCATACCGCATCACAAACTGGGTTGTTACCTAGATTTAAGTGTATGTTTATCAGGGTGGAAAAGATGTCCTTCTGGCCTGCATAGAGTTTTTCGCTATAATGTAATACCACTGGTCTTTATATTATTAACATTCCAAATGCATCAAATATTCACGCAGTCAGGCTTTTACCAATTTGCATTTTCTATACATTTTTCGATACCAATACGGCAAGATCACGTATATTATGAATATCACACACTGCGATTTGGCAACGAAATTGTGTAGACACAAGTTATAGCAATACAGAGAGATTAGTCCACAAACATCTAACATATACAAACATCTAAAAAATCTTCTACTCTCGCATCCGTAGATATTTAACGCTATGTGAAAAAATGCTTTATTAAATTTAATCAATTAAAATGCTTCATTATTTTTAGGCTTAAGAACTAACAGTAAAAAAACAAGAAACTTTAATACATTCAATTAAAAAAAAAACACGCGAAATTTAAAATTCAATACTTTTAGAGAACACCCCCAAAAATTGAAAGTTAAGAAAGCGAATTTCGCAGTATCTTAATATTTTTAATTAATAAAATTTTCTCCCAGCAAAATAATTTTGTTCAATTTCATTCGAGTCCAACGCACGCACGCGCGCGCACACACACAGAGAGAGAGAGAGAGAGAACATTTTTAAAATTCACTACATTTTTCTTTCCTTTGTTTTGTCTGAATCAATTTTAAATACTCTGTAAATCGAAAAAGAAACTCTGATCAAATTATAACAGTTAATGGGAATAATCCAGCCTGTTAAGAAATATTTTACAGTTTTGAATTCTTCTGTACAAGTCTCCTCTCTTAGTGAAGAGATTTATGCGCTCCTATAATGAAATTAATCTCCTCTAACTTTGATTTCCACGAGTCAAGAATTAAACTAGAAGTTATATAATATCGAGTAAAAAAAAAAAAAAAAAACTTAGTGCCACTTCAATTTATCACAATTTTACTCCTTTTTTATTTATTTATTATTTTTTTTATGAAATTCAACCTTGTAAAAATGCAGACTTCCTTATGTTAAAAGAAGCGATTTCATTCGCATTCATATATATAGCATAACAGGTGTTTTAGACATCTACATTTACTGAGATTCATAAAAAAAAAAAAAAGTTTTTACTTCTGCGGCACTCCTGAAAATGCGGAAGCTGAGATCAAAAGGGTCTCAATTTAACGCTCCGTAAATTCACAACAATTTTTTATGGGGAAGTTTGGGGGGGGGGGGAAACCAAAAGAAGGGGTCCGGGAAAAAGGAACTATTAACCGGGTAAGACGAGCAAAGAACGGAAGATGACGGATTAACTGGGTCAGTGGATGACTGCGAAAGGTCGGTGGGAGACAAGAAATGAAGCCAATAGGCCGTTCTCCTCGTACTCCTATTAATCTCCGGATAGTAAGAAGATGCAGGCTAGGATTGAGATCTCGGCCACGAAGGATGAGTAATCCACACCCCTTCATATAAAATGGACTCTACCGAATGCAAAAAGGAAGCGTAAAAGAGGACATTGAAAGAGAAACTTGTGACCTGACTTCTGGAGAAAGCTAAACTTTCATTGAGGAATAGAAAGAGAGAAAGAGTGTTAGAGAGTAACATTCCATATATTTCAGTTCCGTCTTACAATGTGTTATTCGTTTTTATGTTACAACAAATTAAAGCCAAAGAAAAATATATTCATATAAAAGCATTAATAATTAATTATTATATGACGGATTTGTACGATGTATATAATCTTTCGTTAAAAAATAAAAATTAACCTTTTTAAAATTTACTATTTACTGAAAAATTTTGTAATTTCAAAAAAATAATTAAAATACCGAGATTTTGGAGAGGGGATGCATTTTACATAGAGGATACACTCTCCCCTCTCTTCGTCCACAAACACTGACCCAGAGGCACTCTTTCAATGAAAGCGAAGACTTTTCAATTCTTTTTTTAGAAATTGGCTTTGTTGAAATCCTTTTTTCTCTTCGCGATAAAAAAAAAAATTTAAACATGTATAATAGTATAACAGGGGGAGGAGTGTATATGTCCTTTTGCATCGCCCCTGGGAACACCACTACTCAGTTATTTCTTAGTAAAAAATTAAACTCTAACGATACCCTCTCGAATACCAATGAATATAAAATGGAAATTTTTCTACTATTTATTACCATAACCGAATTTTCGCGTAATTTTTCTAAGGGTGATTTTGTAAGATCTTAATTGAATGAACATTTTATATGTATTAAATAATGGATATTGGTCAAGATATTTTGTTCGAAGAAAATATTACGAAATAAATAAAGACTGGGGATGGGGCAATCATTGTCTGAATAAATAGAAACATCGAACTTAGATGCAACACGAGGGTCAATGAGGAGCCTTCCCTGGAAAATACATCAAGAAAATCGAGTCCCTATCTGAACGATACACACGAATACAATTACATTAAACAGTTATCTGGAAGAACACATATTACACATATATAATTCTACGTATCTTTCTTCTAATTTCCTGTCAAACAGAAAACTCAGATTATATCATGAAAAATGAAGCTAGCTAAATAAGTTTAAAAAAATGTAAGTTTGTTGATAACAATAATCAACAAACTACTTCAGTTTCTAATCTTGAAATAATTTTTTTTTTGAAAATATCTCAATATTATTCTCTCTCTTTTTTTTTTGTCCTCTTGCGTCGTATATATTTAATACGTCCTTTTATGTCGTTATACAAAATGCGAAAAAGTACATATCACGATTAGATAAAACTAAAAGAAAATTTCAAAACTAATTTATTGTACTCTTCGTTGCATAGTTTACCTCTCCATCGTTTACAATAAAAGTAACCTAGAAACGAAATCTCTCAACCCATTGTGACAGGAGAAAAAAGTTCCTATTCTGACAATGAGAGCGAGGGTGTACAAGAATCAGACCCATTTGCACAACGAAAGCGGGTCGTTAGTAACTTATGAAGGACAGATAAGGACACGGTAGGGAAACATGAGGTGATTACTAGAGCTTTGCCTTACAGAATTGCTACCAAATATCAGGTGAAAGACGGAAGATGCGGATGACACGGTCAGGAGAACTGGAGATCGGCCTTACAGTGTGCCAAGGTCAGCACTGCTCTCGGAGAGCTTTCCTCCCTTTTTGATAATAGATTCTCCCGACATAGTAACATTTATGATTTTTCCCCTCTCCGAAAATGAACTCACCCGTCATAGTCAAACATTTATGAATGTATGTCATAAGGTTTATTCAAAGATTTGTAAACTGTACGAGATGAAGAAAATTCGCAGTTTCGTAGATAAAATGTACACGTTATTTAAATCAATTTGTTTTTCGCTACTCTGAATATTTAGGGCATATGTCGCGATACCAACTTTTGTTCACTACAAATGATATATTAACATGTATTTATAAGTATTTATAAACTAATTAATATTTATATTTAAAATATAAATATTACAAAACATTTATTATTAATATTGAAAATTTTATTACTGCACTAACAGTTTTTTTTTTCTTTTAATTTGTTCAATTCAGCAAAACATATTATGAAATGATAATCTTACCATTTAAAATTATTAAAATAATAACACACGTCTCTTTAAATTATATAAGTAAATCACAATTGCAACGTTGTATGAAAAGAACAATCTTTATATCACAACTTTTCGTCTTAATTTTTAAAACTCGTTATTACTTAACACCCACAGTGAAACACTTCACATTAGATAATTTAACAATACAAACAAGCACTTTAAAAATAAAAACAATACATCAGAAGTTTATATATATATATATATATATATATATATATATATATATATATATACATATACACATACATATATAAACACAAATCAAGCTTTTATTTAAAGATGTGCTAAAAATTGTATAAAATATTTTTTTTAAACGCCGAATAATATTTAATTTATAAAAGATTAATGTGCTTAACTAAGATGCCAACTAGGTGATTACTGATAAGTACTACAGCTACCTTCTTACTCATGAGATCAAAAGAAATATCAACGATTCAAGCCTTTTTATAAATAATATATCATTTTACATAGTCCATCTTTAAAAAAAAAAAACTTGATTTAAAAAAAAAAAATATTTTTTAAAAAACTTATATTTATTTAATTCCTTTTAGTTTGGCGATTGAAAACTAAAACGCAATTACGTGAAGTTGAAATTTTGAATCAGTCCCCTCCCCCTACAAAGTTCAGTAAGTGATAACAAAATCTAAGCAAAATGATCATTCATTGTAAGAAAAATTAGAAGTGAATTAAGGTTTTAGTACCCTGTTGGGACACCTCTAGTATGAATGCGTGATGTGACACGGTCGGTCATTGAGGCATACAAGTCCCGTGTGATGTCCTGCGACATCTTGTTCAAGAGTTGCTGTAAACGCGCCTTTAATTCGATCAAACTCGTAGGATGTCCAACTTAGTCTCAGATATGCTCTATCGGTGACAAATCTGGGGATCGAGTAGGCCAGAGAAGGTTCGAGAAGTAGCAGAGGTAATTCTGTGAAACCTTTGCTGTGTGTGGGCGAGCATTATCCTGTTGAAAAATGGCTCCTTGGAGCCTTGCCTTGAGTGACAACACATGTGGCTGAAGAAAGTCACGATCGTAAATCTGGGCTGTCATGGTGCCGTGAATCAATATTATTGGTGACCGTGTATTGTAGGCAATGGCACCCCATACCACCACACCAGCTGTGGGAGCGGTGTGCCTCTGAATAGCAAAGGCAGGATTGAGACGTTCACCATGGAGTCTCCACGCATGTACACGATTGTCATCACTGCTCAAACTGAACCTGGATTCGTCACTAACAGGATTCCATTCGGTTACAGTTCGGTCCCTACGAGCGCGACACCACTCCAAACGGAGTCAACGGTGGGTGGATGTCAATGGCAGTACACGTAATGGGCGCCACTATAGTAACTGTCCTTCATCGAGGCTCCTTACGATGTTGCGGATAGACACAGAGGCCCGTAATGAAGGTGCTGCCTGAGTATGAATGGTGGGCAATGAGACATTTGGAGCTATGCGGCGTGTCGTATGATGTGTCGGTCTTCTCGACTATTCGTCTGTCGAAGGCGTCCTGAGTCTGGTCGCCGTGTAACAGACCTTTCTCATGTCTACTTGTCCCAACACCTCCTCACAGTAAAGTCAGAACGGTTTAGGTGTCGAGCTACTCGCCGACTGACCACCCGATTTCCAACATCCCCGTGATTCTTCCCCTCTCGAATTCAGGCAGCTGCTCATATCGTCTCCGATGGCGGCGTAATGACATCTCTAGTTAAAAAGCGTCCCTCAGCAACAGATTAAATGCACGCAAACAAGCTCTGCTTACCTGTTTTATAATCCAAGGAGAACGAAATTCAACGCCTTCTGGTGGCATTACGCAATCACACTGCACACACACATTTCTAATCATTTACATATCTCCCTCACATGTACCTTCAAGCCAAGTTTCATAACAATCCCATTCTTACTTGGAGCGTAAATTTTTATGGCAATGAGTGTGCGTGTGTTTGTATATATGTATAGTTTTATTGTTTCTTTAAATCTTATTTCAATCCTCTATTTTTTTTTTTTTTTTAAATATGGTTTCTTTTTGTAACTATTAATTATTTTACAGTCATGTTTAAATATTTATTTCTTAAGTAATTTAACTAAATAATAAGCTATTTCTTTATATTTATTTGAATTACATTTTTTATTATACATCAAACAATAATTTGGCTGCATTTTCGCTAATATTGTATGATTTTATCTAGGTATTTCTGACGTTATTATTATTGTATTATTTGTCTATAGGTTTATAGATTTCAATTTGTATTTATTGGTCAATATTTATTTATATTTTTTACTTTCTCATTCATTTTTTTTTTTCCTATTCCGTGGTTCGTCACTTGACCGAAGTACAAATTTACAAGGTCCGTCGCAAATAGCTCTCGTATTACTTCTAGAGCGACGTCAATAAAACAAAACCAATCAATTCAGCGGTATTTTTTAAATTTAGATTGTATTCTAAACTTTTTTTTTAGCATTGTACGTTTTATATTAGTATAGTCTTTTTTCACTTTTGTCTGATATTTTTATTTTTTACATATTAATATTATAAAAAAAACTGCATGTATTCCAGATTTTTATCGCTTTATTAGATGTTTTTACTTGGTTTTCTTAAACTTTTCTTTTTATGAATAATTTTTTGGTTTCTTCATGTGAGCGAGTGAAAAGGGTTTATTGACACAGGAGCCAGATGTGACTATGCTGCGCCAATCAAGATGCAACTGTGGTCTAGACGTTTTTTTTTTTTTTTTTTTTTTGGGGGGGGGGGGATTTGATATTAAAGAGGGTCGAAAATAGAGAAGGATCGCTAGGATATCCCGGGGACGCGGCACCCGTTGTTACTAGAGACAGTAAACCCCAAGTGAAAGGAAAAGATCACTAGGGTGTCTCGAAGTTATTATGCCCATACTTATCAAAATAATGCAAGCTCCTGAGTTCGGCAGGGTGCCCTGCTATACCCCCAGATACTAGGTACTCATTTTAGTCCCCTCTTACGACATCCATGAGCTACAATGGGAATATTCTTTCACACCCGGTCACCACACAGGTTTTAGTTTATCTATGACTTATGATTTGCTCTAGTATAATTTTAGTCACTGGAAAACAGCTTATTTTTATAATCTTGTTCAGTATTAAGCTATTATTTTATGTTTAAAATTTAGCATTTCCTAGTTTTATTGTATTTCTTACTGTGAATTTTCTTATGTTGATCGGTTATATTTTACTGTTATATTATTGCTTTTTGTCCGTATAAAAGTAGTATTTCTTGGTAAGAGGGTTTTTTTCAGTAGTTTTGTTGTGTATGAATTTTTCACAGTGATTTTTTAGTAACAATGTATTTTACTTATTCAGATATTTTATTATTGTTAGTTGTAGTAGTTGATAGTTATATTTTTTTAGTATACTGCTCTGACTACGTTTTAGTACACAAGGTCCGTCGCAAATAGCTCTCGTATTACTTCTAGAGCGACGTCAATAAAACAAAACCAATCAATTCAGCGGTATTTTTTAAATTTAAATTTTTTTTTTTTTAATTTTTTACGTTTACAACTTCGTTTGATCACTTTTAAGAAATCTTATCATGGATTTTGGGTATGTGATGTTGGTATAATTATTATACGAAGATGAAGAGTGGAGAATTAAAGGGAAAAAAAAAGACAATATTTGCGTGTAAGATAAAATAATTGCACTTATGATTAACGACATAAATTTGCTAAAGTAGAATCAGAAAGGGGCGATGTTTTGTTTGAACTTAAAAATAAGAGAATTATTTTGGAATAAAAAGTAATTAAGACAATAGTTATAATGGTAATAAGTTAGGTAAGAATATTAAAGATTTTAAGAATAAAAAAAAATGATAGTCCCCTCAGCTTTGGCAATATGAATTTAAGTAAGTTCTAGATGCAAAACTTGTAAAATGATCAATAATAATCAAGTATATAAAAATTCCGTTTTTTTTCTTGTAAAATTTATAAATTGTATTTACCTTATAAACTACAAAATTGAATTAAATTTGCATGTCAAACTTCGAATAATATCAATATTAGAATAAATCAATATAGGTTTGACACAAAATTTACATGTTTTCCACAATGTCGAAGTTTGTACAATCAAAATTGTTCCCTTTATAAAAAATAGGTGAGAAAACTATTTCATTGAATATTATGATCTTACACGCATATGGTTTAAATGTTATGTATTTTAATAAAAAATAGTTACTAAGTATTAAACAAATAATTAAAAAGATTTTTATTATAATAATGCAGAAAGTAATGTCTAGTAAGAAATGAAAAAAGAGAAATGAATTAAATTTTCTGGTCAAACTTTTAATAATATCTACATAAGAATAAATCAACATAGGTTGGACACAAAAAATTTAAAATTAAAAAAAAAAAAGTTAAAATTATGCACAAAGGACGATATGAAGAAAAGGAAAATAAATAAATAAATAAATAAATAAATCTTGAGTCGAATGAAAATTTTGAGCAAGAATTTAATATTAAAAGTATAATGAGCTTCTTACCTTGGTTTTTTTTTTAAAAAAAAAAAGAGAGAGAGAGAGAAATTTATTCAGTCAGAGACTATTTTATTATGGTAGTAAAATAGAAAATATCTGTATTCATTTAATTAAAGACATTGCAAATTTTTTGTTTCATAAATAGAATTGGAAAGATTGTAATTTAGAACATCGAAAAATAATATATTGTACTATGAATAAATCTTTTGATAAGATCAATTTTAATAACTTTCTTAATAAATATAACAAAATCTATTCCAATTAAAAATGAGTCGCATTATATTATAATAATAACTTAGACTTAAAAATAATGATACAAGTAATGCTTATAAAGAGTATATTAATGAGGAATATCAACAAGTTATTATACGTAATTTAGATATAGTTGAGAATAAAAAAAAATTAAGAGACATAATGTATTAATGTATTTATTACAAACTTAATATTTTGAAAAAAGAGTTTTTATGTTAGGAAACAAGTAATTTTACTAATAAATAAATTAAATTAGGGTCTTCCAATAGAAGTTTTAAAAGGATTTTAAAATTGTATTAATAAACATTAAAAAATTGGTCTTTAAAAATTTATTTTTTATAATAATGAGCAAGCATCTTGAGAATAAAAATTCTTTTACGAATAGTGAGCAATAGTCAAAAAGAAATTTTTAATAGAATAATAGCATTTTTTTTAGAGAATTGGTGCAAATATTTAACAAAGTTCAATTACCTCTTATTTTTTTAACACCAAAATTTCATAAAACGCCTATTAAATATAGATCAGTTACTAATGGATCGAATACTCATATGATTTTTACTGGTAACGTATTACAAAAAATTACTCAAAATATTATAGATAATTTGAATAGAATAGCTTTTATTAAAATAGTGCTGATATGGTTAAAAATAAGCAGAGTTATACTTTTTATAGTTACTGTTTTGAAAATCCTTTTAATTCAAAACACAAAGATGATCTTATCAAAGGTCTAAAAAAGATTTATAAGAAATTTAATTATTTAGTAAATTTTAAAATGTAAACTTAATAATAATATATATATTAAAGGTCTGGAAGTAATTGTTTGGCATTTGCTTATATTTTTATGAATATAATTATATTAAATACAATAGTTTCAATATGTTTAGATATATTCATGATATTGTAAACTTTCAAAAAAATAATACAGATGTTAAACCTTTTTTAAATCTTTTTATTCACAGTAATTAAAATTATTTCAAACTAATTTTAATATTAACGAACCAGAATTTTCAGATACATTTTTTAAGTAGAAGTTAATAAAATTTATAGTTATTTTTACGATAAGAGAAATATATTTAGCTTTGAAATTCGTAAAGTATCGTTATGGACTAGTCTTAGTATCTTAAGAAATATTAGTTATAATTAAATTTTCATAATATTAGACTCAAGACTAAAAAAACATTGTTTACAAAAACCATGAAAATTTCACAAACATTGTCTGCAAGTCCATTTGAATTTTTTTAGAGTAATTTAAAATATAACGATTATAAAATAGAATAATTATTTACTTGTTTTTAAAAGTTTATTTTTTTACATTTCATCCTGTTTGTCTATTTAATATTTTCGCTAAAATTTAATTTTCCGATTGTGCTAACTTCCATTGCTTTAAACATTCAATATTCAATTTACGTCTTCATTTGGCGGTTTCTTCGCATTGCGCTTTTATTATGTATTTGTCTTTTTATCTCATGTAAGTTTTTTAAAAATCTTTTTTTAATCCTTAGATTAATAATTCCCCCCCCCCTTCTTTATGTGGTATATCTTGCATATATCTGAGTGTCTTCACATGTATTTCACTTTTTTATTGTACCTTTGATGTGTTGAAATTTTGGTTATATACAATTTCTTTTTTTAATATTCTTTTGTCAGGGAAAATTTAGCTAATAAAACGAGTTTAACCAGCATAATTGTCTTCAGCCAATTATAGAATTTAAAAATGTTATATTTCCTTTCCTTTATGGTTTGTACACTTTTTAGTGCTTTTATTTTACTTTTCAGGCTATCGTTTTTTGGTACAGTATTTTTTTATATTTAAATATGTATAATTTAGCATACATAAATAACTTGGTTATTTCCTTATTCTTTTTATCTTTAAAATTTTTTTAAGTATGGTTTCTTTTTGTACCTATTATTTTATTATTCTGTTTAATATGTTTCTTTCATTAAGTCATTTTAACAATTTCTTTATATTTATATGAATTACTATTTTCATTACACACACACACGCGCGTGCGCGTGTATGTGTGCGAGTGTGCGTGTGTCAAAATTATAAGTAATTGCTCAATTGTTGGTAATTTAATCAGCACAGTTGCAGCTGGAAAAGTAATTGGTGAACGAAAAATAATTCATAATATTTTTTATTAAAATAACCATAATATATAATTATTCAAGCATTCCATATTCTATTGGTCATGTAAAGGTTCTACAATCAGATAAAAAAGATACAGTAATAATTTGTGAGCAAACTTTAACGTTCAGCTATTTTTAACCAAAACATATAAAATTATAGATTATTTTACTAATTGGAGAAAAGGCCTGGTTATTGTTTGCGAAGAGGTATATTTTTAATTGGTCAATGACATCTTTAATGGTAAATATAATGAAAATCGAATCCATTGGTTAGCTCCCTGCGGTTTATTCGAACGAAATAAATTCGCTATGTACCGGGTTGGGAAATACCTCGCTATTTTTTAATTATTTAAAATACTTGTATTGTTTCTCCTATTCTGGATTTCACGGATTGGAAAGCAAACTTTTCTTTAGGTGAATCCATTTCACTTTCGGAAAAAAAGGGGAGGGGAGAAAGAAGAAAGTAGGGGCACCAAACAAGATCAGTAACCCGATTTGATTGGCAGTGAAGAGCATAGCATATCCTTGATTTCGGGCTCCATTATGTAATGTGCACCGAGAGATTTTATGCGTCGTTTCACTTCCTTGATGTCCGGGTTTGTATGGCACCAATCTGCTCCAATGAAACGAATTTTGTATAGGCCGTTCCATTTTGTGGCATACAGACCCCAATCGACTGTCTCATCTTTGTTCGGTGTCACCATTTCACACGCATAGGAAGTGAAATGTACTTTACACCTACTCTGTCGAACTTTTTAACCTCATTCTAGATAAATGTTTAACTGTATTTCCCGAACTTAGACCTACTCTTTCATTTTCAGAACACAATAGGAAGAGTATATAGCCTTTTATTACTTCCATTGTGTAAAGAGAATCCCTTCTTGGGCGTGTTTTCAATTTGTTGCGGCTAAGTAAAATGTCTGAGTCATATTTAATTCATTTTAAATAAGTTTTTTGTCCTATTATCGTAATATAATTAAAAAAAAATTCTTTGCAACTGTTACATCTCGCGCGCACGAGATTACATCACAAATTTTTATCCCATTTTGTAATAAAAAAATTGACTCGGTTCCTTATATTCTCAGCTTAAGCTTTTATTCCAGTCTGATTTCTGTTAAATTGGTACAAATATATACCTTATCATTTTCATAAACTTCTTAAAAGGATCGTAAATCACAAATATAAAATATGTCTTCGTTCTCTTTAAATTTTATTATGATGAGATGGTTAAATATTGTTGGTCTCGAGTTACACGCGGGCAATTGGTGACAGTCAGATAACAAGAACGATATTAATGAATTCGATTTCTGTTAACGTGTTATTTATGTTCACCGGAATCACTTGTTTTAGTCATTAGTTTTACATCACAGTGTTTTAACAGCAATCATTCAAGTATAATGTGTTATATTAATATAATTTCTTATCTGATATTTATGTATGCTAACAAATTAGCATGCATAAGCACGAATTAAAAAATAATAGATACACTTTGTGACTTCCTTTTTTCATTACTTAATACAACGGTCATCGTTCCTTTTAATTAAACAGTAACTAAATACGAGACTCCAAATGAAGATACGAAAGAACAAGTAAAATACTTCATTTATCGATGAAGGAAAGATAAGGTCACTGTCTCAGGAATCCAACTTAATGAGTAATTCTAAATTAGGATCAACTAATAAATTTTTAGCTTACCAATCCACTCGTTCTGATTCAATCACTTAATACAAACAGCTGATTTTTAGTAGTTTAACTAGAATTCACTTCAATCCACAAAACTAAATTAAGGTGCTTCAATCCAAAGCATAAATTTGTTATCCTCTATCTCCCTTCAGTTCTTTCAATTCTCTTTCATTTATGAATCATTATCTCTTGTTCAATGCACTTTTTTCTTCATCTAGTTTACCTAATCACGTTACATTTCAGTTGGGAAGAAATTGTAATTTTATGCAATTCAAATTATCATGAAGTTTTCGAGGTTAGTGAAGAGAAAATCAAGAATAGTCCAACGTCAGAACTTTTATATCTTGATAAAATTGAAAAATAGATTGATGATTAGTATTTGGATGCTTCATTTAATAAGTCATCTAAATCGAGAATTAGCGTTTTTTAAAACAATTTTTAAAGGTTTATGTTTCACAAATCCACGAAAGGAAAAATAAAGAGTTTTGATGGACCACTAAAATGTTTAATTTATGCGATTCGCTGCAATATTTGAACTTGAGATAGCCATTAATCTGAGATTTTGCACTGTGTAAATAATTCGAAGCTCGATAATTCTGTTAATTTTATATTTTTTCAGTTTTACATAAAATTAAAACTCAGACAAAAATTGATCGAAAAAGATATTTATTAATATTTAAGTCACATAATTAAAATTCTTCAATTAATATCCTTTGTTCTCTAATAATTACATAATGCTATAGCGTAGTCTGGGATTTGGGGAGGGGGAAAATCAGGCAATTCTGAATTACTTTCACCTAACCCCGAACAGAGCTTGGAATCGTATGAAATGCAAACAAGTGTTTTATCAATTATTAGAGAACTTCATTATCACTAAATGCCTTAACGAGGGTTTGAACCCTTAAAAAAATCAAAGGAACCAATTCCGATTTCGAATGAAACGTTTTTAATTGAAAATAAAAGCTTCAAGCAGAGAGATACAATCAAGCTGATCCATCTTTCAAAACAAAACACAAATGTACAATAATGTACCTTTAAAAAATATTGGTGATTGTGCACTAGTAAAGAAATAAAGTTAATCTCCCACCCATAAGAAATTCTGTGATAAAATCCAAATAAGAAACTCAACCGTTTAAACATTTTACTCTCACCTCGACAAAAAGAACGAAAAGAGAAATTAAAAATAAACATGTCAAAGACCTTCAAGGGAGGAGTCGGTGTTCATAGACCTTTCTCACTCTCACTGTAGCAACCCGACACAAACAAGCATTGAACTTTATCTCAGGGCATCCTCAATGTTTGTTTACAAAACAACGGCCTTCACCAGCCGCTCTAGAAAACCGCAAAAAGATCCGTCTCAAGGGAGGGTCATAGACTTTTGCACAGTTCAGTCTGGGTCATCACCCTGCCAGGGCGAGGGATGCCCCTGATAGCTGATGAATGCCCTCCATGCGTCCTATGAACGACCTCACAACAACGACGGTAACCTTCAAAATTGACCGCACGAGAGTATCCAGGGCACGTAGAACCTCGAATGAATATGATTGGCAGGATTTCATCCTGTTGGGAAGTACAAAGGGCGAGAAAGCGATTCCTGGTTTAACATACGTCACAGATATAAGCATTGTTTGAGTGTTTGCTTTGTGACATATGCCTTGTTACAAAATGAAGATTATGTTTCCATAGAAACTTGAGAGGAATGTGAGGTTACGTTTCAGTATCGACAGGCAAACAGGCGTTATTATGTTTTTCTTCTCTATTCCTACCTAATTTATAACTGCAAGGCCACAATATAGATTTTTTTACAGGTCTTGGATAATAATATGACAAAGAAAATTTTTAAAATAGCAACAATAATTTTCATTTATAAAATAAGAAACTAACAAATGCGAATTCATAAATAATAAAGTCTTACAAGGAAAGGTTGAATGAAAATATATTTCCTCATATAATAACATGCACCAATCATAATTTAACTTAAAAATAAATAATTATACATATAGTTCCAATTTAAATATTTTCAAAAAAAAGTTTACCTTTCGCAAATACAAAATCAATTGCATTAAATTAGTGTCCTTTCATAATTAAAAATAAATAATTGAAAGAACACCCCTTAAATAAATGGGGAAAAAATTTAAAAAATTCCCAAGGTTATTGAGTAATTAATTCGATGGTCAATCAAAGAACTATTTAGGGCGAATGATTTCGTCTTTCATTTTAAGCCATCGATTGGGTGCACTTTTATTCATTTATTTTAGTCGGTTATTTTCCTTATAATTTCGTTTCTGTATCTTTCAGTCTATACAATCATTTACAAATTATTACACATTATTGAAAAATTCGAAAAACTGGGTAAAAGTTTATTTCACTCTTTATTTATATAACTATTACTTTATAGTAATCATAAGTCTTCACATTTTAATACTTGTTTCCATCTGTTCAATTAAAGTATTTTTAATGAGTTTCTAATATTAACATCCTCAAAAGGATTTAAAAATTTATAAACAAAGGACACAACTTAACAATTTTTTCAATGTAGTATGACTTTGTTTAAATGTATAAAGAAGGCTTAGTCCTAACAAACTAACATCAAAAGTAAACAACAGTGAATCATAAATTTCATCTAATTACTCATACGGCATTTTCAATGTACTTTAAGATCATTCCATAGCATATTATATGACTTCACAAGTATAAGACGAAAAATACTGTAGGATTTTTTTATTCTTGGTCTTTATGACAGAGCTTCACTATATATTCATCCCCACAGCGATTCAAAAATAAGACTCTGTACCTTATTTTAAACTCTTTACCTACATCATGCAAAACAGAAATCATATTTAAAGGAAATAAAAAATAAGAAAAACTTAAAAATTACTCTTTTTATTCAAGTTAACATCAATTCGATGTGCAAATCTTTTGCGACATTTTGTAACTGAGAATCATGTGTAAGGGCGGACACACAAACAAATTATTATGAATTAATTGTTGAAAAGGAAAATAAAAAATTACCACATTCTTTAATTTGTCTATATAATATTTGTCACGATATTAACAAGTCTTTAAGAATGAATTCCAAAATTAAGTAAAAAGTTTAATAACCATTGTTTGACTTGAATGATTTTACATAAGAGTCATACATTAGACGATTAACCTCATAATTTTAAAGCAGCTAGTAGTTCATTCCCTAAACTTCCACATCACACAAATTGAAACTGTTATAAATTAGATATGAATACTCAATAGTCTCTACTATTCCATCCATAGTCTTTATTAAATTTGTAGATTCGAAATTCGAATCTACAAAAATCTAACTATGAGACTTGCTCAATGCGAACATAATGCAAACTCGCAACTCTAGATAAAGCATCATATTACGACCTATTCTACGGAATAATGCTATACTGGTTATGCAATCCTTTTCAGAGACCCACTGATCAATTAATATTTATTTCATAAAAGGATAAGCAGTTATTTATATTTTCACAACAAAAAAAATATGGTAAATTCTAAGTTTGGGGGAAAAAAACAACATGCCAATTAAATGAAAATCCTCATACATCAAAAATATAACATATACATACGCGAAAATTTGGCAATATTTGTTCCGAGTTTTTCAAAAAAAAAAAAAAAAAGTAAATATCAAAGATGTGCAATTTATAAATCTACAATAAGAATAGGAACAAATTTCCTTAAATAACTCTCTCACTCTCTATCTATCCCTTCAAATTAGTTCTGCCGTAAAGAAAATTTGCATATTTCATTTCAAATCGTGATTTGAAGGGTCTTATTATTCATAGAGGAAATACACACAAAATTTTACGCATAATAATTCAGAACTGCCAATCAGTTAGTCGTCATTAATCGTGATGGTTCCCGCATCAATCTAAATAAAGCGTTAAATAGTCCGACACCCTTAAAGTAACGTAACTTAACCGTATTATCCCAAGCATGCGGAACAAGTTTGAATGTTAAGAATGGAGGACATTCCGATGGGGGTAAACTCCTATGCTTTGTTACCTGAATTCGGATGGGATATGGGGCAAACTCGCGCACTGAGGGGACAGAAGTCTCCCAAATGTTAACAATCGGGTCATTTAAGTTCAAAGCGCACTCAATCTAGGTTTTGAATACAAATATCTGAGGTCGGGGCATAGTTATGACATAGAAACCATTATAAGCTTTCGACGCGAAGCTAAATAAAATACAATAGTTTTTATAAAAAATGAAAATGGTGGGAAAACAACAATTGGGTTAAAAGAAGTTCGACTGATCAATCTGATCGTAAGGGAAGGGGGGGGGGGAGTAACAAAACAGAAACTGCTCCAAGCAATGCCGTTGCGAAAAACAGAATTCGCCACCAAAGGAGCTAATTTTTTTTATTATAGTATTAAATTATTCCATTAAATATTAGGAGAAAAAAAGCAAATGATAAATTAATGAACTGAATATATTTGAAGCTTAATCTAATTATTGCTGCCGAAAAATTAATTAATTTTTATAAATGTTTTATTTCAATAAAAAATAAATTCTGACATATAATAACTTATTATGACACATTAAAAAAACAAGTTCACCAGTGGTGAAAATTGGCATCAAACATAAACAAAGTTTTACGAAAAAATTTTGAAAATGGTCGGATGACCATTTTGTTGTTCACTAAAACAATAGCTCCTTTGTCAGCTAAAAATAATTTATGGGCCGCGTTTAAGTGCATTGAATAATAGTTTAATCACGTCGAATTGAGAAGAGATTGTTATTGGCAATGAGCCTCGCAGAGCCTCGGACAAGTAACGAGGATGAAAAATTGAGGTGGCGCCTTCTTTCTAACTTACACACCACGTCATTTTCACAGATTTTACGAGTATCAGCCGCGCTCAGGCATCTTTAATGGCATGAGGGCTCGAACCCATGATTCGACGAAGGCAAACGCAGGCCATGAGTTCCGACCATGGCCTTTGGCTACCGCGGCAAGTGCATTGAAGCAAAATATATTTTATAATTGAACTTTTAGGTAATGCATTTTTGGTTAATAGCCTTTGAATACACGAATTTTTATTCATTTTCTGAAGCAATTTACACCAACACAGATGTTGCGTTTTTGCATGTACAAAAGGGTATCGTAAAGTTTGAATTATATCTAAGAAATACAACTGATATACATGGATACAATTAATTCAACAAATTAATTGAATCCTTATTTACATAATATTGTAAATTAATTAATGTTGGGTTGTTTGGTTCAGGAGTGAGTGAGTGAAAAAGTTTATTAAGCAAGAGCCAGATATGGCTAGTGCCAAACAAGATTAAACTGTGGTCTAGACGTAGAAGTTGAAAAAAGGTAAAAATGGTTGACAAGAAGAGGGTCGAAAATGAGAAGGGTCGCTAGTATCCGAGGTGTCACCCGTGTTTACCAAAGACAGTAAACCCATGGGAAAGAGATCACTAAGGTGCCTGGGGTCATGATGCCCGTACTTACCTGCAAGTCCCGGTCCCTGATATAATCCCAGGGGCAGGGTGCCTGGCCATACCCGACGCTGGCACCCATTTTAGTCGCCTTTGACATGCATGAGCTACAGTGAGACTATTCTGTCATCCGCCGTCCACAAGGTCGTTTAGATTTCAGGAAGCCGTGGCGGTGAAATAACCTGTATTAAGGGAAGACAAAGGGTTCGATCAGCTGAGCTCCACAATGAAGGCCTTCGAAAGTTCAAGAAACACTTGAAGAAATGCATAACTTTGGGTAGTGACTATGTAGTGAAATTTTAAGAATAATGATTAAATACTAAGTTTCTATCTCGTTCTTTTTAGGAATAATTAAAATGATAGTGCAGGCTAATGCTCTACATTTACATCCTAAACTCAAAAGTTCTAACATGCATAAATGCATCATATAAACTATAAAACTGTAGAAAAGAATATAGAAATTAAAATTCAAGATATTTCAACACACCATTTTCTACAAAATCAATCAATTTATTCTGCATTTGATTCATTTATCAGTTTTGACACTAAATGAAAAATATAGTGTTATTTTAAATATGCAAAAGAAAATTTAAAATTCTAATGATTAAAATGTGTTAATCTATCTTTCGATGAGATTTCATCAAACAAATTCTTCAGTGAAAGTTTCCGGGTGTTGTTTCAACATTTAGTAAACAACATAATGGTTACTGGAGACGAATTTCGTAATTATGATTATGAGACGAGAATGTAAATCCTGGCAACCCTAATCAACTCTCTTCAATGCCAATGTTAACGTATTAGACCCGGTACACCGTGGCAGGTCCTAGTAGTGGAATCAAGGATTCGATTGAAACAATGTCGATAGTAACCAATGATTACGAAACTGCGGCAGCAGTATTCTGTCATGATTGTGAACATAAAAAAAGAATATCGCGTCTATTAATTTATGTAACAAATAAAAATAACATTGTTGACTTCCGTTTTAAATTATTTTTGAGCCAACAAGAGCTTTATCTAAATTAATAGCATAGGTGGTACCATATAAATATAGCGTTTATAAAAATAAATAAAAAAAATATTCAATTATTTTAAAAAGAGAAAAATTACATTCTTTCTCTGAATTTAAAAAAATTACAAACAAAATACATTTACAAAAAAGATCTATTATACCGGAATGCGTCAACACCTTTTTTTTTGTCCTTTCAAAAAAAATTTACCCATTATCATCTATAAAAAGCTGATTTCAATGAAAAAATCGATAGTGCCAAATTAAACAAGTTTAAATCCCATAGAAATGAAACTGCCAATTTACTTTTCCGGGAGAAAACACAATATAACACAAAGTAACTTCAAACAGATATTAGAAACACGAGTCAATCAAAAATGTATTCACTAGGAGAACTGATTTATTGTAAAACCAATAAAACATTAGAAAAAAGCTCAGATTACTTCAATATTTTCAAAAAATCAAGATAACGAAGACAGAATCTTAATACAGATCTTCAGATATTTAACTTGAAATACATCTACAGATTTATCACTTAAAAAAAAAATCTCAAAAGTCTTAATTCATAGCATATATAAGCGAAATACCACTGACTGACTCATCACGATATCTCTAAAACTATACAACCGATTGACTTGAAATTTGGTACAGTTACTCATTTTGCGATGTAGACGCTCACTAAGAACGGATTTTACGGAATTCTAATCCTAAATGTAATTTTCATCCGTTAATCTTTTCTTATCCATTGGTTATGTCATTTTTGGCGACTTTATCGCTAAAAATGATATGACCGACGCCAAACGGAATATATTTTTTTAATATGTATACTGTGTATCGCTACCAATTCAGTTTACTTGGCGAGATTTGCGCGTGCGAAATGGAAAATACCAAATAATTTAATATTGATGTGCTGATGGAGGATGGATTTATCACCAAATATCTTCCACCGCCAAGTCGAAGCATTTGAATGACCTTGCATTGTGAATTTTAAAAAGCTATACTATGGTAACCCCAGCTGACTTCCGCCCGCTTTGCTCAGCAAAAAATAATTTTTTATTGTTGTGGAACCTAGACTTAAGTTTTAAATTTATGAGAAAAGTATTTTATTATTAATAATGATTGATAAATTACATTTGTAAATCTAAACGCAATCTTACGAAGATATTGAAGTTGGCTTTTAACAAATGAATAATAACAGTATGTTATTCATATCATTGATAAAAAAAAAATAAGTAGCTGTCAAAATATTTATTGCGATGTACGCATTAACTGTAACCTAATGTAAACATTTTGCAAAAGTTATGTTTTTGTATTTTGGCAATTTTTAGTTTTTGGTTTCTAGGAAATAAACGTTTTTGTTTTTTTAAAGTGGCTGGATATTTTATCGTTTTCAGAATACATAATTATTTTTAATATATGATATGATTTTTTAAGAGCTATTCTGTCTATTCAAATGCAGTTTTAGATATGCTGCTAGCGTAATAGAGTTATCCCTTTGCAAAAAGGATTACGTAATACGGGTGACTTTTTGCTAAAATTTTTTATTATACTTTATCTTTTTGTAAGTATTTTTTGTTGAATTTTTAAATAATTTGATTTTAAAAAATTAATTATATTTTTTAACTTGAAAAGTATTTCATTGTAGGTTCATACAAATTGATTTTTCTTATTTACTTTTCAGTTATAGTTTTTAATAATGGATGTTGAATATATTTGGATAGATAGAATACCTACTCCTTTCAAAGTTTTTAAAATTCTTGGCGACGGAGCAAGTTTATATTGTCTCTGGTGGTGTTCGGTGACATATCGATGGCGTATAAAATGAGAAATATTATCGTTTCTCACATGTTTAACAACTGGTATCGGTTTAAATGCTACACTCAAATGCTACCTGGCGCTCCTTATAATACTAACGATTCATATTTTACCGAAAGGTGTAAACCAAACACGGATGGATCTATTTGCGAAATTATGGTGGTGGCAGAGCTATTTCCCTATCAGTTCGAAGTGTATCAAGGCGTCTGCCTTATAGCTTCTGTTGGTGAAACAATTCAGAGAAAAAAAAATTACGTTTTACGGGAAACTATAATAGTGGACATTTTGATGTTTATATTGAAATAGTTGGATTAACAAATAAAAGTAAAGTTAATCTTGGTGATGATAATGTGAAACAAAATGAAGAAAATGTGTCATATTTAGTGTTTCATCCACAAGAAAATGTATCTATGCTACTTTCAAAGACTCAATCAATATCTAACATTAATTTATCAAGTTCAAGTGAATAGATTATTAATGATATAATATCTCTTCAATTAAATAAAGGTAAAAAAAAGAGGAAAAATATTCACAAATTCAATTAGATATGAACAAGTAAGACACGCTGTTGAAAGTATACTCAAAGTCATCTTGAAATACATAGAGAAGTTGCTTCAAAATATACTAAAAGACATCCTGAAGTACACAGAGCAGCAATACGAAAATACTTTTCTAATAACCCCCCTATGAATCAGGCAGCTGTAATTAAATGCAATGAAAAAAGATCAAAAGTTAAATTAGTGCCTTGGACTTCTAAAGCTTTGGTTTTAAATATATATAACAGATATTGACTATTTAAATGATAAAATCGCAGATAAAAAATATCAGAAAACGTTTGTCCTGTTTGTAGTGCCATGCTTTAAAATTGATAGAAGAACCTCCAGGAATGTGCTGCAGCGGTGATCAAGTCCAAATTCCTACTATTAGATCCTACCCTGAACCTTTGAATAGTCTTCTTAACCATAAGGATCAGCTTTCAGAATATTTTCTTTCTATAATTATTTTGAACCACGGTCAAGTGACGAGGACGACAACTGAGCTGGTACCCCCCTCTCCTAACATCCACACCACACCAACGGGAGGACTTTGGGCCCCGACAGATTTAACGTGCATCCACCCCGGCTACACGGTGGGTCTTTGGCGGCCAAGGATCGAACCCGCGACTGAGCGAAAACCGCCGGCCACGAATCCGAAACCTTGCCCACTAGGCTACCTAAAGATTGGGACGTCAATAATGTTGTTGCGTAATTTAAATCCTCCTAAATTATGTAACAGCACCAGACTCAAAGTGAAAACTCTAAAAAGAAACGTTATAGAAGCGACTATTTTTACAGGAAAGTATGAGGGTGAAAATATATTCATTCCAAGAATACCATTAATTCCATCAGATTATCATTTTGAATTTAAGCGTTTGCAGTTTCCAGTTAGACTTTGCTTTGCGATGACTATCAATAAAGCACAGGGGCAGAGTTTAAAATTAGCTGGTGTAGATTTACAAAGTGTCTGTTTTTCACATGGTCAGTTTTATATGACATGTTCAAGAGTTAGTTCACGTGAAAATCTAATCAACCTTCAACCAGAAAAACGAACGAAGAATGTTGTCTACAGAGATGTTTTGGAAATGTAGGCATATTATTTCATATTTTTCTAATATTTAACTATTTCTAAAATAAGAATAAGATAAAATAATAATGAATGTAATAATTAAGATAAATAAATTGATATAATAAAAAATAAAAATGTAGTTGTCACTCTCAAAAATTGCCATGCATTCAAAATAAAGACAATAGAAATGTAATACACAAAAAAAATTGTTTCAACAGGTTTAAAAAATAAAAAAATATATATAAAAATGTATTTTTATTTTTACGTTGGCAATTTTTACATGGTTTTGGCCTACTGGGGATCCGCCATGTAGAATAATGGGAACACATCGCACTACACACTACCTCATCGGTGATGCGGAATTCTGTTCAACGGCAGATTTACTGACTAAATTACATTTTCATTGATGAATTATTAACACTTAAATACTTTTCTCATATGTTTGAAAGTCATGGATAACCATTATTACAGACAATCAATTTCTAAAATTTTTAAATTCAGATTATAATTAAATTTAAAAATTTCTTGATATTTTACGTATAGGTTCCAAAATATAATATTATCGTCTGCGCAGCGAAGCGGGCGGGTATCAGCTAGTTCTTCCATATAAACCAGAAACAGATAATGGTGTGGTTACGCAATATTTTTCATTTTAGATGAAGTACATGATACTGTTACAATAATTAAAATGACTTTATCATAACTAACGCTTTTTCGGTGGTATTTTTCATCTTAATACATCGATGAGTGTTTGATAAGATATTTTGCATAGAATTTCGATTAAGAGAGAGATAGCTCGTTTTTTCTCTGTCTCATTACAATACTATATCTCTTCAAGGTGCCTTATATTTTAATGTATATGTAAAATATCGATAATACGAGCTGGCAAATTTACACAGAAATAAACTTTTTTAAAAAAATACTTCTTATTAAGCATATAAAAAACTTACATAAATTTTCAGTCAGTGGATATAATTAAAAACAGAAAAGAAGTAAAGTTAAAAAAAAACAAGCAGGACTTTTTACATTTGTTTTTCAATGATTCGGAATTAGGAAATGATCACAATCAATTACTTGTTACAGCAATGAGCTGCCATTTTATGTCTTAAAAAACATGGAAAGTGAAATTTGGTTCAGACGGAACACAGGACGGGGAAGTGAACCAGATTTGGGACACACAGCGTGGGCAGTTCAGGGCGTTATTGGAACCAGGGTGCTGTGAAATACGGAAGACCAACACACAAGTAGACCTCCAAGATGTATAATAGGGTCATAGCAGTTCACAAACAGGGAATTTAGGCTTCGATTCCAGCGTACAGGTCGAGTTCTCCGAGAAATGGGCCATTCCTTTGCAATAATAAAAAAGAGGCCTCTTTTGTCCCCCTTTAGTAAATTTTTTCTCCTGTCCTCACGACCTGACAGCGAAATTCAACGGAGCGGAGAGAAAAATCTGACCGCATGCATTAAGTGGGCCGATCCCAATTTCACTTTCGTGATGGAAACCCCATTTGAGGGGCCTTCTGTTTTTATTTCTCGGTCTCAATGGTCCCGGGATTTAAGGTTGCCCTCCTTCCAGTACTGGATGGAACACGGTCTACAGGTGAAATTCGAGATAGAAAGAAAAAGTTACCCTTAAATGTGTCAGTGAGAATGGAAAATCAGAATAGAAACCCAATGAAAAGAGGTACACAAAATGAAAAGAAACCATACTTCTATGACAAAAGAGAAATATATCAGGGAAAACTGCATTCAGCCTCGATAACAAGAAAAGATAACAATAGGTGAACACAACTGTGGTAAAGTTTGTTTTCAAAACAAATGCAGATTGGGAATGTTCATATATTTAGGGAGGGGAAGGAGAGAGAGAGAAACACATAATAACATATTTTTATGATAGTTTCTCACGATTTCAATCATAATTATTTCAATATTTTTTTATTATTACAACCAAAGCTGACTTCCTTCACCTAAAAATGATTTTTCAATTTACAAGAAATACGTCATAATAATAATAACAGAATTTTTTTTTTATCTACAAATATTATAATACGTTAACGTAATTTTCAAATGCGGCTAAATAATTGTATCAGTTTACAGAATTATTTAAAGATTTTTTTTTTACTAAACTTTTTGCTTATCCCTACTTATGCAAACATGCAGCTTGTTTTACGGATATTGAAGCTCTTTTTAATATAATTATGAGAGTTTCAGCCCCAATAAGGCACAGTACACTACCTCTTCTTTTTCCTTCCTCCATGACTAAATTAATACTTATATATATTAAAATATTTTGAAACATTTAAAATTTTAAGAAATTATTATTTTCCTCTACAAATATGGCCTTCCGAGGCGTTGATAAGTCAGTAATAATTATTTAATGAAGTTGAAATTAACAATACAGAAAAAAATAAGGGGATAATCACTTAAACATGAGGTTCCGTTACAGTTGCACTTAAACAGGTAGGAACCGTTCACCGATGAGTTCTGAAGAGATCTAAGGGGACGTCCTCAATTTATGAGGGGAAGGGGATTGAGTATTAACTTCCGCTCCCAAGACAATACTAGCAAGAATGAGTTTAAAAGCTTTATTAATACTAAAAATTATCGAGAAAATGCTTCAGCAAATAGTTATAAATGTCTTTCCGCTAAATCAATCCATATTAAAAGTAGATATTGGTACGTTATAGTTTACTCCCTAGGTATATGCTTTTTTACAAGAACACGAGCCTTGTTTTCCAATATATAAAATATAGTATACTTGATACATACCATCGAATCTCTACTTGAAAAAGTGAGCTATGACCAAATAAATTGGAGTTTGGGTTTTTTTTTTTATTATTAACGTCGAACTAGAAGCAACACGAGGGGTATTGGCGACGGATTTCGTAATTTTGAACATCGGTCAAATGACGAGGACGACACCTGAGCTGACACCCCTCTCCTAATTTCCACACCACGCCAACGGGAGGACTTCGGGCCCCGACCGATTTAACGTGCATGAGCCCTGGCTACACGACGGGTCTTTGGTGGTCAAGGCTTGAACCTGCGACTCAGCGAAAATCGCCAGACAAGAGTCCGAAACCATGACCACTAGGATACCGCGGCCTCCCAAATAAGCTGGAGAATTAAGGATTACATTATTGATTTAACGAAAGGAACAGTAAGCCATGATAGATTGGAAGCCTATGATTTAAAGTCGTCTTCGGCTAATGTCAAAGAATATGGGCTCATATTCAGGTAGGAGAAATGCTCTAATATTAATATAAATTATTGGAAATAACATATATAATTAATTATTAGATAACGTTCTCAAAATTTCGAAATTTTTAAAAAATACGCTATTTTCAACTTTAATGCAAAATGGATATTTAATTTTCTATGTTTCAGTATAAGGGAAGAAATATTCGGAACACACACACATACATATATCCCCTTTTTTTTTTTTTTTTTCATCATGTCAAACTTAATCCCCATCCCTAAAAAATTTATTCTTAGCTACGAAAGCTTATTTTTGGCGAACATTTACTACTACTTTCAGAAATGAAATTACAGAAATTTGTAAACCGCAACAGTGAACAATGGGGAAAGATTTATGATTCTTTGAGACTTGCTTACTAACGACGAATAAACACTTATTTAGGAAAGTTTTGAGTGTGTTTATAAAAATTTATTTATAATGGTAAATTTTTACTTTCGTTATATTATTCTGTTTACTTTTTAGAGAAATTTGTGTTATTGAAAAGATGTTGACAAAAATTAATTTTAATTCTGTAAAGTGAAAGGAAAGAAGAAATAATCGGAATTAAATCAATGTTGAACTTTTCTGAAATTCAGCAATTAAAATTTTCTTCATTTACCTTTTAAAAAATACAAAATACACATTACTATTTCGTGAAATATAAACTGTGAAATTTTTATCTAATCTTTATGATGCACTGAATTAAATTTTTTTACTCTAACAAAAGATTATCTTTTAATTTAACTTTTTTAAAAATTTATTTATCATTACTTTTAAAACGGAATTACGCATCTCAAAACTCATAAAATTTAAGCATTAAAACCATTGGATTAACTATAAACAAAATATTGTTTGTTAAACTGAATTTAAATGTTTCGCTGGAACTTATTTCTTCAAAATCAGTTATGTTCAAATTTCAGTTATATAGTAACGCATGTTGGCTTGTTCTCAGAAAAACATGGAAGTGAACTTTCTACTAGCTCAGTAAAATTCATTGCCTTCGTATGAAGAAAACACGAAAACATTGCTTTAATCAACTCTTAATTTTTTTTTCTTTTAGTGCATTAGAATATGAAGAAGAGTGAAAAACATATAAATTAACATTGGTAACAAGAAAATGCAAATAAATAAATCCACGTCATTGGAATTTTTAAATAAATTGTTATAAATTTTCATTACACTTTCAATAGGAGTTAAATCTGTAATAAAATGTAATTATACGTATACATATATATTTTTCAATAAGTTCCGAAGCTATACATTGCAGTGAAATGTTTGCAAAAAAAAAAAAAATTGTTAATCATTAATAAATCATAGTAATCAGTCAGCTTAATGTAATTATTATTGAAATTATTGCACAATTTGAGAGATTTAGAATAAAAATGAATTTTTACTACTCAAAATATATTCCTAAAAGATAATGTTCGAAAAGGTAATATGTATGAATATCAGTCCCTTCTCAGAATATTCAAAATTATCCATTTTCCATAAATGAAACTGAATTGATTCTTTCGAAAATACTTTCTAGTTTCGTTAAACAATTGTCATATCTCACCCAAATAACAAAAGCTATAAGCTGATTATATAAAATTAAAAAATATATATTTCTGAACCTTTTTTTTCGAACAACTACAACGCGTGTTAAATTTTGCTTCTGTTTGTACTTTATACTCTTAATTCTAAACATAAGTTGTACATTTTTATAGTTTTATTTCAAATGATAATTATAGTAACAAGAAATATAGTTGAACTATTAATTTTGTAACAGATAATCGAGATTTATTGCTTTTATTGCTCTCGCATCTTTGCTTTAATTGTTACCTAAGAAAATCACCTTCCCTCATATTTATGATGAGCGCCGTAGCTGTATGTTACTTTGTACTCTCTAATATTCCTTATGTAAAACCCAGATAAAAGTTATCGTTCAAAAGAATACACCATTTAACACAATGATTGAATCATAAATCTAAAAAAAACCAAAATAAATGTGTATAGTATTTACAACCCTCGCGCCTTGTCCACCTCTTTCTGCACTCAGGTAGACACAAAATATTTAGCTAGTTGTATCTTATTTTGAATATTAGAAAAATATATATTATATATATATATATAAATAAACCAAAATTTCGACACCCACACAGAGAGAGGACAGAATTATCAATTTAAGTGAATAGATTGCAAAACAATATAACTATCCAAGATTTATTAAAAATACGAAGCTGAGAAATTTGTGAAATTAGTACGAAAGATTTAGAAGAAGATTTTTTTTTTTTTCAGAGAGGGGGATATCCATATTAATTTAATGTTTTACATACTTGCCACCAAATGTTTCAGTACTATTTTATAAAATAGCACCTCAAAACACGACATTTTACAAAAACACATTTAATAAAATTCTCATTATGAAGTTAAATCTTATTTTGATAAGGATCATTATTTTATAGACCAAAAAGATTCTTAAAATTATTCATTGACTGATCACAAAAGGTTAAGGATATCAAGTCGACGAGGGAGGTGACAAAAACGAGGATGATCCGTATCCATTTGGGTGATATTCCGAAGCCTTCCCAATAACCTCCTAACCTTGACACAATGATGTCGGGTGAACGCGCGGTCAAACGCGTTCGTCCTTACGAACCGCCCTACTATAATTCGCCGTTTTGTGGAGTACACGGTCATCCGAACTCAGAATCTGGAGCTCCTGGGACAAATGGGATTGTTCGAGGCCCCTTTCTGTCCGTGAGAATGCTTTTCTGGGCCAAAGGCGGTGCTAAGAGGGCACCTCATTTTCACATCAATGCAAAAGAGATGTCGGTTCAGGGCAGCGAATGAGACCAAGGAGGAATAGAAAATGACAAAAAAAAAAAAGCCCTTTCGGTTTTTTTTTTTTATATAGAATTTAAAATTAGAAATTATTACAGGGAAATACTTCCTATCCCAGAGTTTTCTCTTAGTTAGTTAAAACAATGGATATTAACAGATGCCTGCCTAATGCTAAATAATAAGTTCCAAATTCGAAATATTTTATCAAACATAATCATATTCAAGTGTTCCTGCTGTGATAAAACGCGCATTTATTTATAATCTAGCGACTTTGATATTTAGAAACATTCCCTATAGATGCAGTTTTTCGTTTTACCCCAAAATAGATTGAATCAAGCATGGAAATGAGAGATATATTGAAATATGTTTTCCGAGATTCAACGCGATAAGTGTGAGATAGTGAGATTAAAACATTTTTTTGTAAAATTTTAAAATATGGGTTCTATTGCAGCATATTAGACGACGACAACAACCTAAAATAACGATTCTTTAATGTTTACATTCATGGGAGATGGTAATGTAAAAGGGGGGAGGGAATGAAAATGTTTGTTGAGTTCATAGAATTTTAAGAACATTATGGAGGTTTATTTAACATGCACGATAAAAAGGGTACTTTAAGCACTCGAACGACATCAAAAAGAGCGAAGGGATTAAACTATTTTAAAATTATACAGACTGAAAACCCTATAATTAAATAAAAAAAATAACTGAAATTTTTTTGTGTAAGATACATCAGAAGTTATTTATCATATAAATTCATTGTGAACAGTGCACTGATAGATGATGAAAGAATCAAAGCACTTTTTTGTGTGTGCCACGTCTTTGAATACATAATATTTTATGTGTCTCCAGTAAATGTCAACATCCAGTCATCTTCCATTTATTCATGAAAATAAGAATGAAAATATGTCAAAACAAAATCAAATTCTCGACATTTCTTAATCAAAACATGGCGATATTAAAAAGCACTCGGAGAGGAGGAGCGAAAAGCTTTTAAAATCTATCAATGTTTGCTTAAAATTTTGCACAAATGCTAAGAGCAAAAGTCGAAAGTAAGAAAGCTTTTTTGAAAACCTAAACACATTTTTAAACGTCACGTTTATTTTTTAAAAGCACTTAACATTTTACCTCAGTTGATGAAAGCATTACTCAGGGTCCTTTTCTAAATTTACCCATCACGGGAAGAGCAATAAAAACACGTGTCCTCTCACCCCGAATCTTTAAATAGTCAAGGGAGAGAAAATAATCTTCAACATTTTCAAAGTAAATAAGAAGTATATTTACTGCTACTTTGATAGAAATTTTGAGATTGTATTCTAAAACCTTTATACAATGGATACCTCTGGAAAAATAATTCAAAGGTAGCCCATTTTTTGGAATGATTTAAACTGTATTTATATGAATTTTAACAAAATGTTGATAAAATTCAAATAACACTTTCTGATGCTCAGATATTTTATGCTGCAGTGAGATATACTTCGAAAGAAAAAAAAAATAACGACTAAAAAATAATACCAAAATATTGAAAAATAAACTTAAAACATATATTTAAATTTGTATCAATCAATTTCTTAGAATGAAAAAGAATTTTTTTTAAAAATAATTTTCTTAAACAGTTTAAAAAAACATAACGTGTATCTAAAACAGATATTTGGCACTTCTTTTTTTACTATAATTGATGAGAAAATATTTTTAAAATCTACAAGCAGTAACATAACATTTAAACTAACTAAATGATCTTTACAGGCAAAATTAAACAGAATGCTTATTTGAAAATGACACAGGAAAAGAAATGGAAGTTCACAAAAATTATTTAAAAAAAATATTTTCTTTATTAGAATAACTGTGTATTAATTTATAAAAAAATAAATTTAAATAAAAACGGACCTGTGATTTAGAATAGGAAGTAGCAAAGTTTTATGTTATATATATATACATTACTATACGTTAATACAAACATTTTAACAGAATAAATAAGTTAAATAAAAAAACGTTTCATTTACATATTTAAATGACAGGGAATTCAAGTCAAAACAATGTACAATCTTGGTAAAATGGGGCTATTAGCGACGGATGTCGTAATTTTGAACCTCGGTCAAGTGACGCGGACGATACCTGAGTTGGCATTTCCCCTCCTAAAGCCCACACCACGCCAAAGGGAGGACTTAGAGCCACTACAGATATAATGTGCATCAGCCTCATTTACACGGCGGGTCTTTAGTGGCTCGAACCTACGACTCGACGAAAACTGTCAGCCCCGAGTTCCCTGCCATATTCACCGCCGACACTTGAAAACATGAAATATTTAATTGAGTAATTAAATCTTTCATGTTTTTATGAAATTTAATTTTTTAGCCGAAAAAAAATAAATTTCATAAAAAATATTATCCTTAATACCGCTAACGATGAAGATAGATCAAAATAGCAAAATCTTTTGTACAGAAACTCAATAATTAAATAATTACTTTTTTTTTTATATCGATGGAAATATTTGTAGTACAAATTTTAACTGCGAGAATAAGTCAAACGTTATTATCTCATTATTTTATTTAATTTAAAACTTCAAATTACCAATTAAAATATTTCCTTAATGACGATTAGTTTACAGACAACTATTTCCTTTACATATAGAATCTTCAGTAAATTAAAAGAGAATTTGATTTAATTATTTAAGAACCTTCAAACACAGTAGAAAAATAAATAGTAAAAATATACTGGTTTTTTTTTTACATTAAGTGTCTTTTGGGTAGCATTCTTCTTCATTTCATACATTTTAAATTCTTCATTTAACTTTCCTAGTATTATAATAAAAAACCTCGAAATAATAATCGAAACTTCTATGAAGCACGGATAAAATTTGGATTCACTTCAAATTTCGACATTCAAATGTTCTCAGTGATTATTATATGCATTCTAACCGACCATGACACAGTGTTAGCTAGTTCACAACTTCAAAGGACCTAAACACTTTCATTTTCTAGGCCGGAGCCAACGAAGAGGCCAATAGCACATGACCTAGTGAAACAAAGATTGTTACCCAAGAATTGTCGATTTCAATAGCATTTTAACCTGAAAAAGTGCTTTTGTCCAACTTAGGAGTAGAATTGGCACACTTGTTTTCACCTGTCCTCATAATACACTTTCCATCTTTATGATTATCACATTACCAAATAAACCAACGACCTTAATCATTTCAAGCATATCTTCCTCTTTTTTTAACGGCACAGGACAAAAAGTCTCAGGGTGACATATAGAGACACCCCCGAATAACACAATTGTGGGAATAATTCTTTTCTTTTTTTTATATATAACATGATGTAATAAAAACCAGTTGTAGTCACAAAAATAAATATACAAGGCTCCTGTTCAAAAATAAATTTTGTAATAGGAAATTGAAAATCTTCATAACATGCATGATAAAACTTAGAATATTGGCTTGCAAGTCTTTCAACAAGATAATTGATGTAATAAAATGAATCTTTATTCTCAAAAAAAAAAAAAAAAAAAAAAAAAAAATTAAAATTCATATCGGTACTTATCAATTACTTTGAGATGCAAAATTTTATCAACACTTTATAGAGCATGGATATCCATAGCATTAAGAATTAAAAAAAAATATTTGATTTAATAGTTCCCTCGTGTGTGAGTGAAAATAATTAAAACAAACGAGCAATTTCTTTTAGTAAAATAAAATTTTAATAATATTTCATTTTTAAAAGTATAACGAAGCTTCTTGATTTCTTTTAGTGGCTTAAAAACCAAGAGAAACAAAATTTTATTATTTCTGGAAATAAGACAGAATATACTTTAATATCATGCAATTTGAAAGTTAGCAACATTTTGTTCTGTGCAGACTTTTTCTCGGAACACTATGCACACTCAACATTATTTTTTCCCCTTCTTCTTCAGAAATTTAAATATCAGCAATTTATGATTTTTGTATTTTACTTTTTCAATTTTTGATAGATGGAATTATGAATTCGAATAGAGATTTTAGCAAAGAAGTAAAAAGAGCTAATAACCGTTGTAATGTAATTATTGCGACAAATTCACATTTTTAAAGATTGTTACAATTTCAATTTTATTAGACTCGTGAATTGTATTTTTTAAAAAAGCAATTACATTTCATTTGTATAAAAAAAACCCCATTTTTTAACCCAATGATGGTACACACCTTTTTGAATGCGGGCCAAAATACAAAAGAATTTTAAAATTAGTTTACAAATTTTGATGTGATCAATGAAAACGCTACAGTATTCTTAAAAGCCCCTTAAATATTGGTTCGAACTCCGAGATACGAATTCTGAGAAATAATGCTAAATGCGCATCTATCAGTCCATTTCCGACAGGATTTTTCCTAGGTTAATGATTGAAAACACTTGTTCACATATATCAGAAGAAGCAAACATAGCACTAAATTTTTGGACGTAAGATATTAAATTTGGTAAACTTGCCTTCGATAACGATTTACAAAACTCTAATTTCGAAATATTGAGAAACAACTGCTTCAGATGACTGTTGGGCTACAATTCAATTACATTCGGCTAACAATCCAACCTCATTGCTTCACAATATACGCGCAAAGCTATGTTGAAAATATCCAATTTTGTTGGAATGGCATTGAAATCTTGAAATTTCCGTATAAACTCATAATGTGGTTTTCTCAGGGTATTAAATTTGACCTCAAGAAAGTTCAATAACTAGCTACCCAGCAAACAGGTCAGCTTTTAGTTTAAAACCATTAAGATGGACCTAGATGTAATCAATAAACAGATTTTTTTTCTCGGATTTTGACATTTAAGTTGTTCATATGACAAAAAAGATCTGTAAAATGTTCGAAACCCATGCCGTATCTTTCAGCGCTTCACACCCGACGCAGAACACTATTTCTATGGAGCCTATCTTTAATATCTATTACTACCACCCCTCCTTCCAAGAAATCTTTTGCATAGCTATAAATAAATCAATTTTCGTTCGAATGATTGAAATATTTTGCAACAACAACAACAAAATCTGTTATTTCCTATTTATAAAAAGTTCATGATACAGAAGTGAAGCTCTCCTCCCCAAACATTTTAGAAATTTCAATGTCTCAGTTAAAAAAATACTTCTTTCCAAATTTTTGAGCTTTTATGTATATCATATGTTAATATCAGTTTATTCGTGTGAATGTTAAAGCCACTACAATCCACAAAACTGCGGAATAAATTTCATATCCTCATTACATATACTAGATAATTCTAGAAATGAAGCAAATCGAAAGAAAACACACACCAAACCGACATATTTTAGGGAATGTCAACAATTACGTGAAATATATCTTAAATATTTATTTTCATGTGGATTCCGTGCAATACTTATTCTTTACCTTTATTCGGCGTTTTATAAAAGATGTATTTCAGGTACTCAAATAAATTTAAACTATTCATTATGAGTAAATGATATCGTGAAACAGAATATATTTAAATGAGCGCGTTAAATTAATTTACAAAGCATACACACACATTACACCCACGCTAACTTTCATCTTCCTTCTCTCCCTCCGCATCCAGAATCAATCGCACCCAGAGAGCGAAAGTGCAGGCAGAAGAAAGTGAACTCGGCTAGCGATGAACTGAAAAAAAGGGTCAATAACCATTGGAGGAAAGTCAAGGTCGAGAAGAAAAGTGAAAGTGGTGCAACACAGGAAAAACCGCTGCCGACAGAAAGGGAATACGAGGAAGAGATCCATCAGGGATGTAGGATAGTCGAGGGGGAAATAAAGTAAAGGAAATTTACAGCAATCATACGTTCGCAGCAAGCAAATGTTGACGTTTTTATATGATGCATTTGGTTGCAAATTTACAAATTAAAATTATTTCCTTTAATGACATTTATAAGTTGACATAACAGAATAATAATAAAGAAATAGTTGATATTTTATTAAAACATAATTAATGTGAAATAGTAAGAAAATCTTTTTGTATCGTAAGATAATAAGGTTACTTCCAATATTTTCTGAATTACTTAAAGTCAAGTGATTTGTAAGAAATTACAAAATATAAAAAACACAGATAAAAATAATAAAACCACAGGGGGAAAAATATCTAATTTAGAATAATTATTTTTCTTCAAAACAATTTGAATAGATGCCTAATAAATATAAATATATTCAATTCAAAGCTGATGAAATAGTTAAAATATTTGCATCTCATATAGGAATATATTCTCTAATATTAATGAATTTAATAGATTTCTTTCAAAGCAAATAAATACAAAAGTCAAATTTAAAGTTTAACTTTTTATTAATGATAGTAGTGGTGTAATAAAATACGATGAAATGTAATAAACGATATTTTCATTTAATTGTTATATTCTCTTTGAGACAAACTATAAAAATAATCAATACTATCCAATCCCGAAACTTCTGCAAATTAAATTACATAATTTAACGAGTCCGAAAAATGAAAGAAAAATTGACAATCATAATGTAAAATCGGCAAACACCGCTAATATGTTAAAGCAGGCCAGGCCAACCCGTGGCCCGCATGTGGACGCCAAGTGTCGATCTACGGCCCGCTGAGCTGGCTCATCTGAATAAAGATTAAAATTTTTAACTATGTACAAAAGTACCAAAGAACATTCCACCAAAAGTCGTTCGCATCATGCCATAGGAATATCATACTAGAGGAATATCTCACTACCTGACTCAACTTTAATTACAATTTTTCTTTAATCTTATTCAGAAACAATTTCAAAGCTCGTTTTAAAAAGCACGCGGATCATCTGGTGCTATTGAACGAGACACAATGTATAATTAACCAGCAAACTTACTGAAGAGCGCGGATGTGCATTACTTGACGTAGGGAAGGAATGCGACAAGCGGAACATGCGAAATAGCAGCAGACAATCTGTCTGCAGCAAGCCTCATATATTTGAAGCAGAAATGTATTGATCCAGATAAACTGACTGTTCGGTGTCTTTTGATTGTTAATAATTTAACGCCAGCGTTATGTTGTTACTGCAGGACAGTTTTTTTTTAAAATTGTATTTCAAAGGAATAAATTTAATTCAACAAAATGTAATTTCCTTAATTTATAGCAGAATGTTCTTGATTTCTCTAATGAGGTTAGGGATCATTAGCCGCTTCCCACGACTCCAAAAGTAGAAGTTGTAGTAGTTTTTAAAGTGAAAATTTGAATCGGCGTCGAATTCATCACTTGAGCGGGCGCCCGCGTGCACACACACGGATATATATATGCAATGATTTAACTCAATTCCCATTATTTTCTCACGTAAATAATTTTATTTACTAAATTTGCCCATTCTCTCCTTTAAACGATAATGTTCATCCGTATTTCCTGATACAATTTCTAATTCTTTTAAATTAATTCAATCACGCCTTCTAACAAATTGCTGACAATGCTCTCTTCCCATCGGAACAGACCTGTAGGGATGATCCCTACCAGACTTTAGGTCTTACTTATCTTCCCTGGAAGTCCCTCCATTTAGACCTTGTGGACTCTGACATTTAATTGAATTTTCCCTCATATAAATAGCAAAACACAGCGAAAAACGCTCTCTTCTTATGCTTCTCTCCTCTTCATATTGCTCCTCTCTTACGCTCGTCCTTTCTCTGATGATCATGTGAGATTTGTATGGTAAATTCGCTTCGGCCATATTTCGGCCATGTATAGAATGATTCATTAATATTGATCAAAAGTTAAAGTAAATACGTTACACACACACACACACACAATGCGGCCCGCTTCGTTAAAATGTGTTTCCAAAGCGGCCCACAAAGTCGACAGGCCTGAGCTAAAGGGATAAAATGATCGCTATAGAGTTATTGTATAAGGTATGCTCAATAATATATATGCCGGTTATATATTAATATATAACCGGCATATAATTAATTCAATTAAAATTAATTCTGGGACAGTCTTTAAGCAAATTATACAAACTTTTATTTGTAACTGAGTTTTTACATTCCAACCATATTCAATGTCTGCAGATTTTTTTTAGAGAAGCTTTAACTTTTTAAAAAATCCGAACGCAAAGAATTAATATTTTTCTAGAAAAAATAATCATAAGGTATGATAATGGCTATTAAAAATAAAACTTTATACAATCTTTCACTTATTGTTTTAAATAATATTTCAGTTCAATTTTATAAAACTATAAACAAAATTGAAAATTATTTGATTCCATCTCACGATACCATGATAAAAACTATTAGCATTTGAATATATTTGATTTTATTTTTCATGTATAACGTTGGTTCCAGTACTCTGCTTTAACCGGAGCTAGATCTAACCCATGGAAATATGGGAGAAGGACGGTTTCTATTGTTCCGTGAACCTGGGGCACTCGAGGGTAGAAGTCTTACTTGACCGTAGTGTGTCCAATAATTTTGAATCTGATGACAAATCAGATGACATTGTCGACATCTGAGCAGGCACTCCACTCTCTACATCTCCGTCAAGTCACACTATCATAAAGACTTTGCGTCCAACAGTTTAAATGTGTATCACAGCCCCTCAACATGATGGGTCGTCAGTGGAATCAGGATTTCCACTGAAGCATAGCACACCACTAGTTCGATGGTGTGACCACTCGGATACAGAAGCCAATAATTTCCCATTCATTACATTTTTGTTTCGATAAAATGTTTTCAGTATTTATGCTAGGATAACAGACAGAATTATCAAATGATTAAAAATTTATATTTCAAACCGATTCACAATAGCCAACAGGTCTACTAAAATTTCAAGTCAATTATTTAAAATAAAAATCCAATGAACATGTTTATGATAAAAGTTGTTTCAAAATAAAACGTTAACTATAACTTTTTCTGTTTTATTTGTGACAAAAACTAAATATAGTAAAACGGGAAAACAAAGCTTAATAATGTTCATAACGCACTTAAAATAGAATAAAGGAAATAAAGATACAATTTACTCCAAATTTAATAAGGGCGAATCCTTTAAAATTACTTCAAATAATAAATAAATAAAAATTTAAAAAAAAAAAAAAAAACGAGCTTAAATATTTAATGTTTAAGGAAAAGTTATACAATATTTCTATTACCTATTCCTTTCTGAATAGATAAAGAACAAATTGTAATGGGTTTTAGATATTGCGATTCACTTTGAACATAAATTGATAATTTTGTCTTGATTTTTTTTTGGTGTTTAATAAATAAATTATTAAACACCAAAAAAAATATATTTACATGAAATAAATGTATTTCCCCCCCTCCAACAATTTCACTATTCACTTAAATATTACCAATTTTAATTATATTAATGTAAACGTAACGTAACTAATACATTAACTTTTAAAATTGCTCAATTCTATTAACACATCAATCAATAACTCCCGAGACTAACCCAGAGATGGCGCTCGTAGTAAACCAGTAACCAGGTCTTTCTAGAGTACTAACCTTTGCTTGAAACGTGTCAAAATTTTAAGTCGATCGGACCAGAAACAGCTGAGTTATCGAGGTTGGCGTAAAGTCGTTTTGTAGTTTGTTTAAAAAAATGGAAAAAACCGAGTTTCGTGTTCTGATGAAACATTGTTTTTTAATGGGTAAAAACACCGTGCAAGCGAAACAATGGATTGAAAAATGTTACCCGGACTCTTGTCCATCAAAAGCAACGATTTGTCGGTGGTTTGCCGAGTTTAAACGTGGTCGTACCGACACAAATGACGCGGAACGCTCGAGTAGACCTGTGGAAGCCGTTACACCGGAAAAAGTGAGTGAAGTGACAAAAATTATAATGAAAGATCGTAAAGTGAAGCTCCGTGAGATTGCTGAGATGACACAGATATCATATGGAAGTGTATTTACTGAAAAAGGTTTTTTCCAAGTGGGTGCCGCGATTGCTTTCGATGGAACAAAAACAGCAACGAGTCGATGATTCAGAAAGCTGTTTATCGCTATTTACTCGCAACAAAAAAGATTTCTTGCGGGGAAAAAAAAAAAAAAATTTGAAAGGAGGGAAAAAGATTTGAAACGATTGTATCAATTAAAAGGTGATTAACAAAAAGGAGTTGTGTTGATGAATAAAAATTGCAAAAATGTTGTTTCAATGTTATCCTGAGTATTGATTGATGTGTTAATATCACTGAATGTATTTCGCAACCAACATAAAAAATTATTTGGTTGATTGTTTTTATTGACGTCATATTTCGAAGCAACACGAAGGCAATTGGCGACGAACCTTGGAATTCGAGCAACGGAAAGTGACGAGGATGACACCTGAACAGAATAAACTATCAGTTGCAACGTAAAAATATTAAAAACAAGTACCCACACATAACATCGAAACACTGTAAGGATAAAAAAAAATTAATTAGAACTTAATTCTATCCAATGGTCAGTTTATCTTACGTCAATTAATCACATCACTGATTAGAAAAATCGACGAGCCAAAAGAATGAAACATCGTTTGCCAAAATAAACCTCTTATCGATTTCGGAAAGAACCGGCCGTAATGCTGGTCAGCGACTTCCCGCTACATGCATTTTCACCTTTCGCATTATCTTCAAGCAGGAAAGCAAAGTTGCCTGAGCAAATCTGATTTTACATTTAAAAATATTTATTTTCGACTGAACCGATAAATGTTTTTTTAATTCAAATAAATGTGACATCACAATATAAACTAAAAGATAAGAAATAAATGAAAAGAATAATTAATTAAATAGTTTTTAAATGAAAATAAACATTGTTTCATAATGACTACTAAAAAGGTTAATTTTGAATACTTCTAAAACGATAGAAGGTATTAACTTTTCATAACTAAGTGAAAAAATAACTAGAAATTACTAAATCCTTTTTCACTAATTGTCTTGAATGAAATTAATTATAGAGTGATTATATTTCAATTTTACTACACACACAATGCTTAATAATACTACTATATTTACTCATTCTAATATCATTCATTTGCTTTTTATAATGCGAGGTTTCTGTACAGTCTTTATCTCACCTCCATGCAACTAGAATATAAGAATTATACCCAATTTGACGAATTAAATGATTGTTTTCAAAAAAGAAGCAAGTGATTTGGAAATGACATTCTATTGCCGTATCAATCATCATAATTTGAGGGAAAGCTAACTATAAATCTTTAATTTTTTAAAATTAAATATTAATTATGTGACAGAATGATAGAAGTGATTTTTATAATTGAATCCTTTTTTTCGTCAACTTTTGCATTCTGTCCTAAGTAAGATTGGATCTTATTAATAAAAAAATATCAAGCACTTAATATATTAAAAAGAAATTGTAAGTTTCCCCTCGTTAAAATGTACCTGATGAAACATTAACATACAAAATATTAGGTATAGAGTTGAAAAGACATGGGTAAAAAATAGAATGCATATATATTTTTATCAGGAGGAAGAAGAAATAAAACTTTTCCATATTTACTTACAGTGAATTATCTATACACATAAAAAGAATCACGTTGAAATATGAATGATTTCCATAACCTTGACTTCAACAAGTAAAAGTATTTATTTCACTTTACATTAATTTTCCAAATTACCAAGCTAGCATTGAGATATATTTTTATTTTTATCATCTAGAATGCTAATTCATGCAATGACCGAATCAACTCCATTTATTTAAGTTAACATTAATTTATGTAATAAAAAAAGCGATCATTAGCACGCTATCTTTCCTTTCCACAAAAAGAAACAAAAAAACCCTAAACCGCGTCTCCCAGCTTTCCAAAGGATAAAAGTGGCTCATCTCCAGACAATTAGTAGGGCGCAGAGCCCGACCCAAGGGCCTTGTGCGCCCAGAAACAGCTCCGTCCTCCCATGAAGGTCGGTTCGGGGCCGTCTCCCAAGGTGAAGGCCGCGGAGACGCGACCTGAGGATGCGACCAAGGTCGGCAGATGAGTCAATTTTAGGATGAAGGAGAACACCGAGCGTGGTCGAAGGTTTCTCAAAGGGTTCGACCTCTTTCGAGGTGAACAGGGGCTGTTGACCATGAGTGAGGAGCAGCCTTGGGAAAGGGTAAGAATGTGGAGCATCATCCTTGCGTGGAGGCGGAACTTGGAGAATTTTCAGAGTGATTAGAACGGTATTTAAGAGGACAACTCCGCCTACTTTGGATACTAAATGTATCGATGGGAAATTTTCGTACGAATAGGCGGAGATATTATTATTATTTTAACAGATTCAATTCGTGCAGACTATTATTACTCGTTACATGTGAAGAGCTGTATTAATATGAATATCCAATAACATTATATAATCACATATATTATAATATTTTAGAACATCAATAGCACATTTTTCGCAAGAAAAAATATTACTAAATGTAAATTTTACATATCAAAGTCACATGCAATATTTGCGTGTGTACGTGTGCGTGCACAACTTTGTATACCGTATGTAACATGTGTATAAAAGTGATACATAAGCAATGTGATTTATATTCTTCCTTTAAAACTGTTATGCATTTATTTTTGTATTCGTACACTCAATTTATTTATCAAATTATCATACAGTAATCATTCATATTTTTGTAATGTTTTGATTTCAAGAGTTTCTTTTTCTTCTTTTTTTGCCAGCTACATTTAAATGAAATAAATTGTGTCCTAATACACAAACATACAGCACTTCAAAACATTTTTTTTTTTCATTGGTTAGTATTTCAACGGGAAAAACAATAGAAAAATATGAAGTACGGTAAAACCTCTTTAAGTTGGATTAAATAGGGCCAGAACTGAGCCGAGTTAACCGGAGAATAGGAAAATCTACCACAAAATCACCTTTATATTGAACAAATCGAGTACGAATCATATTTACATTAAATAAAGACGCACATTGTGAACAATTACAATGCGCTTAAAACTGTTTTATTACATTTACTATTCAGACAATATAGCACCGTAGGTCACTCCTTATATGTGAATAGATCACAAATAAGTGTGGATGTTTGGAGAGGGGGGTGCCAGCTCAGGTGTCGTCCTCGTCACTTGACCGTGGTTCAAAATTACGAGGTCCGTCGCCAATAGCCCTCGTGTTGCTTCTAGTGCGACGTTAATAAAAACTAAAGATCACAAATAAAAAATGACAGATTATAAAAAGTTTTCGCAGAATGATTCGGGTTTACAGGAGATCCGAGTTAAAGGGTTCGACTTAACTAGGTTCTGGTATTGAATTTATATTTTACAATTAATTTTTATAAGATATTTGAATGCATTTTTTCACAAAATATTGGATATTATTTTTTTAAAAATCATTACAATTTTCTTCCAAGGTTCTTTAAATTTAATAATTGTAATTGCCACACAAATAACTATACGATTCATACGAATAGAGATAAATTTAAAAAAAAAAGTCAATTCAAACTAGAATCAGAGATATATTTATTTGACACAATATAACGATTACGAGCACTATTAAAACTGTGTTTTTAACTCAATATCAGATAATCGGTTTAATTACTTAGGAAGGAAAATTCTATTTAAAGGATTTGATTTATATTCAAAAGTTTCTAACTTACTCTCTCACACACACACACACCACACACACACATATATATATATAACTTACTTTCTACTCTTTTCTATGGTTAATTTTCTGAATTTGCTGATTTTTGGTTTGTTACCATATTTTATTATAATGTAATTCACTGAAATGTGATGGCTTGATAATTATTAACGTTTTAAACAAACATTATTCTTCTATTCCAAAGCATGGCACAGTATAACTAACTACATTATTATTTTTTTTTTCTCTAAATTTTGCTTTCACTGGGTTTTCTATAAAAATTTTCAGTTACTTAACATATTTGTTTTTAAATTTCTAATTTTGGAATGTTTAATTATCATTTTTCTATGAGTCATATTAATTTTACTTCAGTTTTTTTTTTTTTTTTTTTACTATTTATTTCAATAAATATGTAGTTTTTAGACATAAATGTATGAATTTATGATTGATACGTTGAATTTGTTTATGATGTTATATTTTATGAATTATAATTTTGATGCTTTGTTCTTTTATATATAAAACACAATCATGTTTAAAATATTTTTCATCTCTCTCAAACGCCAAACATCGTAATAAGCATTTAAAAAATGTTGATTGGAAGAAAAAATTTCATCATCCGATTAATTTGAATTTTGAAGTTTGATTCAGACTAAACTAAAGTAAAATTAATCCTCAATGTCAAAACTCGAATACAACCCATGCAAGTGTCTGTTTTAAAGCATTCAACGTCTTTTTATTCGCAACATTGAAATAATTTCAATTTACAATGAATTTCGTACCAAAACTAAACAATATAAATTCACAAGCAATTTCTTATAAAAAATACTACCACTGAAGAAAGATATATTCAGTTTTTTCACCCATCAGAAAAGTATCCAACTAAAAGAACAAAAGACAGTGCGCTTCAAGGTCTGCGATTGCAACAAACGAAACCCGAGCTCTAATTAAACAAAAGAGTATTTTGCTTCCGCACGCACGAATGCGGTTCAATCGATACTTAACCTTGGGTTGACGTCGCGAGGTGCGCCCTCGAGGAGTTTGTGTCATTGGGTCGGGAGGGAGCGAATGTAGGTCAATGGCTGAAAGGATTGATAGGCCAAATGGAACACAGTCGATAGTCAAGGGCAGCACTAGTGCGGTCAAGGCCAGTACGGGCCTCTTCCACTGCCGCAGCGTACCGGATGACTCGACTTGTTGCTCGTACACCTCCTCGTTCGAAAATGGATCCGTCCATTTCTTGATATTCAAACTTATGTTTTGGAACTGTTATACTTCAAACTGAGGTAGGAAACGCATCAATGCAAACTTCAGCAGTTATTAGAAAATAAATAATAAAAACTTTACCGTGAAGAATTAAATAAGAAATAAATTCCGCACTTATTAATGACAGTGAAGAAATATGTGAATTGTGACAGGCCCCCCCCCCATTGCTCAGAGTGAAGCGTTTCCCAAAATGTATCAATTGATTTAAATGAAATATTTCGGAATAGATTTTTTGATAGAGAAACATTACATTAAAAGAAAGAACAAATGTGATAATCTTTAATTCCCTTTCCTTAAAATTTCCTTTGGATAAGAATATGTTCTATCTTTTGCTTTGTGTCACTATAATCCACAGAATTCTCAAAAATAAATGTATAAATAAAAATCAAAATAAGCTTATTTTTTTTACTTAAAAAGAGTACAGGGGTTAAAAAAATCATTAAAAAATGAAACGTACATGATAAAATTTGATCAAAATATTTATCAAAAAAATATATTGCCAGAGAATAATGTATATCACCTTGAACCATACAAAAATTATATTACTATTGCAATTTGCGTGTTTCTCATTAATGAACTAATACTAAACAGTTTGAAAAGCATCAAAGGTTTGTCAAAAATAACAGAAAATAATTTTATACATAACTTGACATTCCCCCCCCCCCATAATTTTCTACAACAGCAGGACAATTTGTGAATGTGCCGTTCATTTTCATTAATTTCGCAATTTAATATGAAAGGAACACATCATAAATAAGTGTTCATTTGTTACGTAAAAAAATGAACAATTTTAAAGAATTAAATGATTTTGTTATGCATATAAAAGTCATATTTTGTGCAATTAGTACAAATAAATTAGTAAAATTCTTCAGGATTTTAAGAAAATTCGAACTCGAATTAGAGATAACAGTGATATTTAAAAAACGATATTCTATCAATCAACAGAACAACTTATTAAACTGTAAAGATTCATGTTTAAATACGTAAGAATGGATAGATAGCTAGAACTAAAAATAACCACAAAAGTAAAAGTTAAAAGCTTATCTGCATCTACGGCTTGCAAATAGAAATGACTAAAATTATGTGAGTATTCATCACAAGTCCACATATAAAATCTACAGAAAATTAATTAACAAAAAATGGCGATGTAAGTTTTGTGCGTTAAAACAGATATATCATTGCATTATTTTTATAATTCAGTTTTTAATCAATTTATTTGCTCAAATATGATTATTCTTATTAAATTATTATTTTTAAAAGAAAGAATAAACAAAGGCTTAAATATATTCTTATTTTATAAATAACATATAAAAATGTAAAATAAATATAAAAAAGTTCCATCCCATCCGAAAATGTACAACAAATCCTAAACAGCCGCCGGGTATTGTTTGGTAATATACATAAAATCATATGAAAACTTCAAAAATATTGATAGTTAACACTGAGAGATAAAGAATATCTGATTACACGAAGTTATAAAGTAAGATATTTTTGTTACTTTGCAAATAAACAATTCAAACAGAAATTAACATTAAAATACAAAGAGAGTTAACTTTAAATCTTTTTTAAAAAAACCCGCAAAACCTACCTAGAATTAATATTGATTACAGATCATAATGACATAGAAACTAAATATTAATTATTGATCGGTACACACACAACAATTATCTTCCAAAAATCAATCGCCAAGAATTCCATTTAAAAAGAATTTTTCATAAAATTAGATATAAAATCGATGCAGATCAACTTTATGTCTCAAACATTACTTTCGTGATCAAATGGATAGTAAAGAGAACAGATTTATTATTTGTTTCAATTTAATTTGCACGATAGGAAATATTTTATTTTTGTAGGAACATACATAATTTTATGACAATAAAATTTAATTTCACAAATTGCACATTTTAAGAACGTTATTACCCCTTTTGTTTAATTTTTTTTATCATTCTGTTTCAGCAATTCTTAAAAACAATGCGTGTATTATTCCTAACCTTAAAAAAAATGAATCTAACGAATTCACACACATCTCGCTTTAAATACTAAATATCCCCAATCCTAAGAAAATTAAAAAAGAAAAAGAAAAAAATGCTACTATTTTTTACCACTTAGTTTTAGCAACTCATAGAGATCTTTAATGAGTAACCAAATATTTAAATTGCCGGAGTAAAAACAGGGGGCTGAAATTTTTTTTAAGAGCTCGTATAAATCTGTCAGTCACTAAATCCCATTCAGGCCAAGGCAAGGTAAGAGTAAAAAATAGTGCAATGTAAACTTCTCTGAATACTTCCTTTTCCTTGACCCACTGAAAAGCAAGGTTTGCTTTTCCAGCAGGCATCACCCAACGTCCCTCATGTATAAGGACACATATAATGAATTAAGAGTTAAATGACAAGGAAGTGCTCTCTGTTTATAAATAAATCTCCATCAATACGCGTGATAGAACACTTTGATACAAGGATCATGAAACGAAGTTATTCATTTATAATTGATAAGTACTCGCAAGCAGTTCACGTGAACGCATAAACTCTACACAGTAACACGGCAGAAAATTATGTGTACATTTAATTATATTTTAATAACACTGAAATTAAATGCACAACAATCTTTTTTACGATCAGTGTTTATTACACGTTTCAAAACGATCAGGGTTTTTCACAAGTTTCATGTTAATTACACGATCAGTGATTCATTTCATAAGCAGAGACAAATAAGAATTTTTAAAGGAAAAATGTTGTGGATAACTCCCCATGCTTGTAAAAATTTATTTTAACAATTTTTTATGTATAAGTTAGCAGCAACAATTTTGAAAAATGTATTGGATTTATATAGAACTTTAAATTAATAGAATGCAATTAAATTAGTTTAACTTCTCTTTTTTTTATATTACATACGGGTGTACAAGAGGAATTTTATATTATCACTGTTGACACAGTTGAAATTATTTAAATCCTATTCAAGCATAATTTCAAACATTAACTTTAATCATTTAAACATATTTAGTACCCAAATTGTATTTTGTTGTGTTGGTTTCACTAACATTTCACTACGGAATACTACAGAACGATCTCATAATTTTGTAACACGGTCAAGCAACGGGGGTGACGCCTGAACTGGTATCTCTCGCTCTTAACTTCCATACTATACCGCGGGAGAATAATAAGATACAATTCCATTCAAAAGTTGCAGCTATCATTTTGTATAACGTGTCTCAGTGGAATCAGATTATTTTTGAACTTTTCTTGACGCCGCACTCTGAAGCTATACAATAGCTATTGGCATCAGATCTATTAGTTTTGAGCCTAACGACGAGTACGACATCTGAGCTGGCACCTCCCAATCCAAACTTGCAGACCATACTAACGGAAGGAGTCGGGACCTAGGCCAGATTTAACGTGCATCAGCTCTGCTACACAAAGGATCTTTTAAACATCATCAGGGCTCGAACCCATAGTGCACCGGAAAGTACGACGACCGCAAGCCCGGCGACCATGACTACTCGATTACAGCGGCCACCTTATTAGTGGAAACAGAACTCAAACCCGCGATAAGACTTGAACATCACCTCGGTGAGCTCGAGACTTTGACACCATTTGACTATTGCGGTCATTTTTTGTTTGAGAAATAAATGCAATTAATTTTTGAAATGCATGAATAATAAATATTATTTAAACTAGGGGGGAGAGAGTTCTGTTCAATATACAATATAGAATCTGAGCACACTATAAAATTTAATGCAAAGGATACATCAAAACTATTCAACGATTAAAAATTTTTCTATAGAGGCTAGTTCAATGAATATGATTAAATTTTTGTGGATTTACACATTGCGCTGAAAGTGAATGGACAAATTTCATGTACAATTATACATCGCTGAATTAAAAACACTGATTTTGATGATCTGGCAATCAATGTAATTCACAAAGGCAAAAACATTTGAAGTTTTTTGTTTCATTAATAACATCAAAAACTAAGATAAAAATAATCATTATATGTTCAAAAAATATTTGTTCAGAATATTTAAGAATTTGGGAAAAATTTGAAGAATTGTGTTCAAATTACCGAGTTAAATTTCAAAACTTATTTATGAAATGAACATTATGAATCGACAAATGTATTTATAAAATGCCTTTTGGGTTATTCTAAAAAATTGGATACAAATCAGATTATTTTTAAGAGAGAAGAAAGTTCCAGTTTATCGAATTTTGCTTAGCGGCATATTTTAAAATATTTCCGATAGTTTTTTTTATTCATCAACAATATATGCCACACTGCGCATTTTAGGCTTTAATATACCGAGTTAAAAATTTATCTCACACATTTAACACATTGCGTATCTACTAAATGTTTCTTAATTTAAAGGATGTAGCATAATGCGTGTGTGTGTATGAAACCATATGAAATTATATTAATAGAGGGATATTTTTTTGTCTGAATGAGTCCGATGTTTTTCTATGTGTTCCAATTTTGGATACCATTCTTTAATTTAAGATGGAATCCACCTTATTTAGATTAAAATAACAATTTTAAAAACTGAAGTAACTTTAAGAGCCCGTTTACAAAATTATAAAGCAAATTGTAAGTATTTCAATTTCCCTGTTCTTCGCACAAATGCGTAGCTTCGCTGTTCATTTACCTTTGTCGACAAATAAAATAAATTCAAATGTTCCAAACCATAGCAAAAAATAACCAGAAAAAAGCAAATGCACTAATTTTAAGAGTTTTTCTTTACATACGCATGATTTATTTGCAAGGACATTCAGGTAAAATCTATTTTTTAACAGAAAAGATATTTCGACCTCGAAACCCATAAGTTTATATCGATTTCCTAAACTTTGCTTTGTAGGGACCTATTTCTGAGATCTGTGGCCCACTTTGCATAGCAGAGGACCTTCAAGTACAGATACCCGACCAGAAATGGCCCAGCAGACATCCTTAGCAAGCGAACCAAATGACCGAGTTGTCTTGAATTGATCCACTTGCCATGAGTCTAAATAATTGAGAAGCTCCGCTAACCTCGAAGGGCCGTGTAGGTGAAATCAAAGCAACCTCTTTCCTTTTGATCGCATTCTATTACACGAAGTAATTCTCACACGATGCTTCATAATCTTTAGGAAGAAAGCAATCCACATCCGTTTATAAGTAAATCCAGAAAGATTATGCAAAGTTCGCAAGATAATTTTTTTTTTTGGTGAAATTTTGCATTGAATTCCAATTAAAAAAATAAGTAAATTTCATGTGCAGTGTGTGTTGGGGGAAGCATACCTATACTTCCAACCTTAATTAGTCAGATTTGACTTCTCCAAGTCCTTGGATTTCCTCTCCTTTTTTACTACTTCTAATACGAGGAATTTGTTTCTCATGCATTAAATTCCAAATTCCCTTATAAATATTATTGGAAAGTTAGTGTATGCATACACCTATTTAGTTTGTAAATGTATACACTTATATATAATTAGATTGATAATTCACAAACTGAATTATATGAGTATAGGAATAATATGTCCTTGTCTGAGAAAATGATGAGCTATATAAATTCAAGACGCAATATATAATCTAAATTTATGTGCCAATGGTGTACTGATGAACCACGATATACGGGAAGGGGCACTTTGGGGCAGAAGGAAAATTAAATATAGGACAAAGAAAAGATGCATTTTATGGAAAGTTATTAATTTTTTTACAATTCAATTTAAAATAATAAGAAAAATTAATCCTGGCGAAAAGTAAACATCTATTTGACAATATTAATGTTAACCCGAATGAAATTTTAAAACATTAATTCCTTTTAATCAATTTTGAATTTATTCCGACAAAATTTTAATTCTTGGAAAAAAAAACACTAATTATGTAATTCATCTTAAAGGATAACTTTACAGATGAGAGATTTCAATGAAGAAGTTGATAAATATATAATTTGAGGAAACACCCCTTTTTTATGTTAATATTATAAAAAATTCGTTATTATAAAATTGTATAATAATATAATTTTTTCATATTTCTTCCACTGCCAGGTATAAAGCATTCAAATTGTTAAATGTCTCATTTTAAATTTTTCGTGTGTTTTAAATTTGAGTTTTGCTTTATTCTGAATGTTCTAATTTGTAATGCATCTTTAATCTCAAAAAAGTAATTGGATACCTTTCCTCTCTTTTATATGCATATTTGATAAATAATAGAAGAGAACTAATTGAAAGCATTCATATAAATTCAAATTTATTCGACTAATTAGAATTACTAAAATTAATTTTTATATTAAAATTCCAACAAAGCTGCGTGTTTTTTATGTAAAAAAAAATGTTTATTTCCAAAGTAGCTGACTGTTTTAATACATTTGTCAATTAACGATATGGTGTAACACAAGCGACAAACATACTGCAACAAATGCTTTCTTCCAGATCATCAATAATATCTCTTTATCAACGATTAAGACACAATAGAACGCAAATTTATTTCCGTCAGCAACTTCAACAGCTGTTACCGTTCCATGTACGAAACAAAAACTTAATTCAAACTGGAGAAAAGAACATGAAAAAAAGAACGCGGGCGATAGTTGTGACAGAGATAAATCGTTTTCTTTCCAAAGGGAGAAAAAACTAAACAAACTAAACATCCAACAAGTTAGATCGTCTTCAAGCTGCAAAAATCGTCTCGACCCTTTCACTACAGTTTTTGAAAGCGAAAGGAACCGGTTTTGTCAGCAACAAGCGGGGAATCTAAATATTTACGTTGTTCTGAAGCTTGCGGGAGGAATGATTACACCAGACAGGACAGTTACCTGCCCGATGGCATATAAAACATAACATGGTCTTGCACGGTCAAGGACATTTGAAACTAATAAGTATTGCAGGTCAAAGGACTGGATTGTGACATTCGTTTTTTTGCCGTAGGTCAGACATTTCAAAAATGTCTTGCAACATCATACCATGGATGAATGAAACTCTCAACGTCAACTAACTAGGGTAGTAATTGATAGATGCAAAATAAAATCGTAGTAATTTCGAACAACTGATTTTATTAAGAGCTAATAAATCTCGTTTTTCTTTCCCATCATGTGAATCAACAAACATTCAACATGCTTTAAAATTCACATAATATTGAAGTTTAACGATAGATATATATTTAAAAAAAACATTTATACTTCATATGCACATTTTTAAGTCATAAAGGGTATTTGTTTATATTACGTCTACCGGAAAGTTCTGTGAAATAAAAGAAAATAATACATTTTTCATACATTTAATAATATTTATTGCAGAATATATTTTCCGTAGTTACTTATGAACTCTTGGCAGCGTGATGGTAATTTGTAAATATCATTTTTGAAAAATACCTTGACTTTAAAGGCGAAGAACTCAAGTAGTGTTAGGTTGACACATGGTTCAGTGCTGAATTTTTTCTTTCCAAAAAATTTTTGCAAGGAGATATACAAGGGATAATTATAGGGTGCTAGGTCTGGAGAATATGGTGGATGCTACAAAAATACTAAACCTAGCCCCGTGATTTTTTTTTTTTTTTTTTTTTTTTTTTTTTACGAATCGCCAAAGCAGCACGAGGTTTCGCATTATCATGAGCTTCATATTGAATATCACCGGCCTTCTCCCCCCCCCTTTCAGTGCTAGTTTAAATCATGCATTTGTTGACAGTATTTCTCCGAATTGAGCCTTTTGTTAGGTTTCAAAAGCTCGAAATATATTGGTTCTTGGACATCTCACCATATGCACAACGTTCTCTAATTCAGGCTCAATCTCGATTTAGAGGTGGAGGGGACAGATAGTCCATGTTGCAAGTAAACTCTTTACCTTGCGATGTATTTTAAAATAATCAATTTTTCAACATCAGTTATCCGGTCCAAAATGTGTTTGCTTTCGTTCCGAGCAAATAGAGAGGTGCATATGACGATTCGATTAAGCAAATTTTTCTCACTGAACTCACGAAGCACCCATTTGGAATTTTTTTTTGGACCAATCCTAATAGCGATGGAAATTATATTGTACAATATATATTATAAAAAGTATCAAAAATTTATTATTTTCTTTTATTTCACAAAAGGGCATAACTTTTCGGTTGATTTAATATTTTCTTTAATACCATAATCTTTATTTAAATAGAAAAACACAAAAAAAAAGAGAAAATTTAGAGTAAACGGAAATAACATAGGTTGATCTTTTATAATAATGAAGTGTATATATTTCTAGATTGTTACATTAAAATTAGAAGAGACAGCAGCTATTATAGTTTTAAAACTTTTCCTTTTGGGTAACATAAATAATGTGGCAAACGATAGCAATAGCAAATATCAATTCCAACCATCATAAAATCATTATTAATCAATTAATGATACGGTTAATTTCATTTATGTTTTTAAAAACAATCATTCACGCGTTTTTTTAAATGTTGAACAATGAAGAAATCAAAACAAAAATGTGTTTAGAAATAAGTGTAGCAAAAAAAAAAAAAAAAAGTCTATTTGTAATAAATCATCTCAAATATTGTGAATCAAATTGATTCGAAGTGGTGGGGTGGAATTAAGGCATGTACTAGATGAAATGAACCAAATTACACGCGCCAATAACTACACAATTTGTACAAAAGCTATCTGCAACTAACAAAAAAAATCTACATTCTATAATCTTTTTTAAAAAAGAAACTGGAACAAAACGGTGAAAATCAATAGTGAAGTCTGTTGTTTAGAGAGAGAAAAATGCAAGAAGCCCGGTCAAAGCCACCACCTTGGCATCGATACAGGCGGGAGCATCGATAGAAGACCGGGCGACCCCGTTCGGAGTGCTGAGAACTTTCGATTTCCTTGTCGACGTCCCACTGAGACACATTTTGCAGAGAAAGTGGCCCACATTCAAAATGTGGAGACCTCCGCGGCCAACCGGGTGACACATAGGCCTAGAAACGCGCTCCGTTGCCCTCACTATGACCCTCACTGAACTGAACCAATTCCACTATTTTTCACACTAAAAAATAGATCCTTCGATAACAATGGTAACCATTTAGGCGAATAAAATGCAGCGCTTGTTGGTGGGAGGGGGAAAAGGCAAGGTAAGATAATCAAACAAGGAAGTAGATCAGTATGTTTTATCAGTGTGAGTCAATGCCACGTTCAATTACCAAGGAGTTCTCATGGCTACCGATATTTAGAGCCTAGAACAAATAAAAGGTTGAAGAAAAAAAAATGCACGATATTGAGAAAATAAGAGAATTACACTCATCATAAAACAATAAAAAGTTGAGGCTCTAAAAATATTTTAAAATTTACTGAACATATCAGATCAATACTTAGTAAGTCGTTTAAAAGGAAAGGGGTTTTGATGTATTAAAAATTAAAATAATAATACGATTAATTAAATACCGATATTTTAAACAGAGTGCCTAAGAGTAACTGCAACAGAAATATTCTATCGCCAAATTTCTGATTATACGAAACGAACAGGGAGAAAAATCAATTAGATGGGTTTAAATAAAACAATTACTGCTATCCTCACTTTTTTTTTTTTTGGGGGGGGGGGAATGTTTACACACTCGATTTGTTTCCAAGAGCACATTATATAATAATATTGATTCAAAAAACACAACAAATGCAATTTAATAAGTATTTCCCCCCGTTCTAACAATATACTATAACGTCTCGATTATTTTACAGAAAATTACAAGGAGACAATAACGATAAAGTGACTTTTTCCATTTTTCTCAAACATGAATTAAATTTCGGTAAATCAAAAAAAAAAAAAAAAAAAGTTTATTTTCTAAAAAAGTTGAAAAATAAACACTTATAATTTCAATTACTTTTAATCACAATTCCACAAATTAAACAACAAAAAGGAAAGTTTATAATTTTTCCGCTCCAGAGATTTATAAACAAACAGCTACATTTCTTATCAATTCATAACAAATAAGAGCCAATTTAAACAAGTCAATGCAACGCTTCAAGGTAAGGAACCGCTGTAAATGCATTTTCCTTGCAGAGATACATGAATTGCCGAGAAAACGGCCCGTGAACAAGTACTATAATCCTGATCATTGATGGTAGCGAAAAGTATACTCGTAACTTAAAACTATGAGGTAACGCATAAAAAATTTTTCGGGGTTCATCCTAGAATGATTTTGCGTAGTGTAGGCCCTTTCAACCTGCCTTTTGAGTCTTAACTAGACACTACCTCCAGGTGCCTAGTTATTTATTTATGCACTAATGTTAATTGAAATAAATAAACACTCTCCACAGTTTATAAAGCAAAGCCCATTGTTATTTCTACGGTTAAAAATGCGCAATTACACAAATAAAATTTCATTTTTCTTCACCGTTGAGTAAATTAAGCATTTTTAGAAAACAATATGTTTGGATTTTTTTTAAAAAAACAAATATTTATTGGTAATATAATAAGCCGAGATCATTTTGCACATATGAATGGATACATGGTAAATTGATATAAAAATGATTAAAAAGGATAAAGATTAGAAAATATATGGTTGAGCAGGATTTCGGACTTGTGTAAATTATAGTTGAACAACGAAAGCATTATTGTCTGTTTTTACAACAAAAAATGTTTTCCAGCAATGTACCCATCAAATAAAAGTTTTATTATGTAAAAAACATAAGTTAAACAGTATGAAATATAGTGTATGCTAAATAATAAAGGAATTTCAATCAGTAACACCTTAAAACAATTTTTTCATGCAGATAAGCATTGCATGATATTAATGAAACGTCAACTGAATAAAAAGCTACAATGATTTATAATTATGATTTTAATCATCAACCGTATATTTTCCCAAACATAAAATGAATTTGATTTTAAAAGCAATGAATTTAGAAACAATTCTATTATTTCTACATGGATCGAATGAATAAAGTTGTTCTAAATAACATAATATAAAAATATTACAAATTTTGGTTTTTTTTAAAAAAAGATACAAATTCAACGTAGTAGAAATAATCAGCCTCAACCCACACGAATAATTAATTCTTTTGTTTTGTTTTTGGCATCGTTATCTTCTCATAGAATGCAGTGATATGCAATCCACGGCTCCCATTCGACCGCGAGTGATTTTTACCCAGCCTGTTAACACCAGGACAAAAATGATCTAATAATCAGATAATTAGCTATTAATTAAATTTTATTTAGCAACAAATACAGGAAAAAAAAATTACTTTATATTCTCTTCTTTCAGAGTTTTTATTTTTACACGTTGAGTACAACTGGCAATGCGGGTGATATTCCTCTAAGTCGTTACTAAATTTCTGCATTTTGCGGATATGCTACTTGGGGTGCTGTGGCGAGAAGTGGTGTGAAGTTCATTTCATACCTTAAGTTTTTTTTTTTTTGTCAGGTGGAAAAAAAATTCCACAGTAGGTATTTATATTCGATAATAATGTATAATTTATTTCAATGATAAATTAAATCGATTTTATTAATACTGGAAAATTTTGCTTATATATATATATATATAATATATATATCCTTTCCAAAATACTTTAGTCCGGAAAAAAAAACCATTCCCACGGAAACTAAATAAAGTGTAGTGGATATTAATCCAAAGGTTCAAGAAGAGTGGGAGAACGGAACCTTTCTATTATATTGATTGTGATTTCTAAGCATCAATTACGTACACAAATTACTATTTACAAATTATTTACAACTATATTGGGCCTCCAAATAGCCCATTCAATCATTATCCCGCCTTTCGCGGTCAAGAATTAAAATCTAATTTGAATATTTTCCCCATGAACCCATGCCTCTCAAACTTTAGACGAGACATGTCGTCTTTTTTATATGCGGTATTCAAATAAATAATTTCCAACACAGAGAAAAGAGATTTGGAAGACGGAACTTTTAACGATGGTTGAGGAGTTATTCTTTCATTGAATACAATGAGAAATGTGTTTGCTTAATTTGTCAAGAAGCATTTGCTGTATAAGAAGTTTGCAATATTAAATGGTACTATGTATCTCGTCATAATTAGTACAACAGTTTCACATGAAAAGTACGAAAAAATGCACAGCTGAGAAATAATTTTACAAAGCAGTCAACTTTTTTTTCGCCTGTGAAAAGTTAAAGAGACCGAAACACTCGTGCTAATTAACGAGATGTCAAAATTAATCGCAGAGGAAATGAAACTTTTTACTTCTTTTAACTTGAAAGTAGCTGATGTTGTTTGTTCAGAAAGAAAGGAGTTTTCTTTGATCAACTTATCTGCAAGAGCAGTAAGAAGGCGAAATGTAGAAATGGCAGCAAATATCAAATGTGATTCGAGGGGTATTTTGAATAATCTAAAGTATTATTCCATTTCTATCGATGAAAGCACATATTTGAAGGATGTTTGCAAGCTTTCAATGATTGAGAGAGGTATAACACCAACAACTTATATTATGAAAGAATTTGAAGGATTGATTCCAGTGAAGAACACTAGTACTAGAAAAGAGGAGGAAACAAAAACCCAACAAATTTATTGCATAATTCACCAGGAATCAATATGTACGAAGTCTGAGTTTTTAGGAAATCACAGCAGGGGTTTAAAAAATAGAGAATTTTATAAAATCAATTTTTTAAATCGCTTCCAATAGTGAGAATTTCTAAAAGAAATCGAAGCAGAGTATGAAGACCTTACATATTTTTCAAATGTTCAATGGCTTTGACCCGAAACAATGCTGGAACGAGTATATACATTGAGAAGAGGTTTTATGCTTTTTAAAGAGCAAAGATCAAGATATTTCTTACTTTTAAGATCCAAAGTCGATTGTCAAGTTGGTTTATTTAAGTTAATTGATTTACAAAGCGATGGATTTCAGAAATAAAAATTTCATTCATAATTTACTGCAGATTTTTAAGAAAAAGAAATACACATTGCCAAGAGGAAAACATACAAACATCCTGACTAATACGAAACTGATAACATCATTATTTGGAAAAACATATGAACAGCGTTTTTCGAAATTGAAATCTACTAAAAGTAAATAAAGAACCAAGGGTAAGTGACGATCACCTAGAAGATGTTTTATTCCCGTCATCGACAAATATTTCAACAGATGTGAAGAAACTATCGTACAATAAGTAGAAGCAAGTATCTCATCAGATCATTTCCCCACTCTAACTATTTTAGTTAACACAAGGTTTTTTTTGCTTATGTTTAAAAATTCTTTCATTATCTTTTTGTCTTTTTTTTTCAAACCTCGGGGGGAAAAAAATGACGTTATATTTAATAACTTGGTTCTCCAATTAGCCATTGCTTATTTGCTTGTCCCTTCCACCCTAAAAAGTTGCCAACGCTTGTTATAGTACACACTGCAATTAATTTATACACAGATTTTTCACATTTCTAATAATTCCTTAACTATTTAACCCTTCTTTAAAACGAGAGGTTTCTAAATTGCGATTTTTCAAAGGACACAATTAAAAACAGAATCAATATTAAACCATAAAATGAAAATGGTGCACATGCGTATGTATGCTTTTCATAAATATTTATTCTTTTCAAATTACTTTATCGATCGAAAATTCGAAGTATGACAACCATTTAGTTACCAGTTCTTTTTTATGTGTATATAAAATTACACTTCATTTAACAATAAACACTATACGAAGGGAGATTTAAAATGAAATAAATTTTAAAATGCATATTAGTAATTGCAGACCATCACATTTTTGATTCATTAATATTATATCTGCATTTAATAAATTAAGCAGCTTACTATTCTCAGATAAGTTAAATAAATGGGGGGAAAAACCGATATAACTTTCCTTCGTTATAATCTGCTTAATAAGCCATTGGCAACAATTTAGAAAAATAAAGACAAAAGAAGAATTGATTTCCAAACCTCTCTAATTTTTTTTAAAATCAAAATTCCTATTCTTAGGTTTTCTCTAAATTTATTTTACGTAGATTTACAATATTATAAACCTGAACCAATAGATAAGAGAAAAGCTGCCATGCCAATTTTGAATATTATCTAAGTACTGAAATAAATAATAAGTTCAGTTTTATAACTGATTAATTCCTTTTTCACATGCATTAAAAAGGCAAAGTTTTTTTTACGAAATATCACATTTTTTATTTATCAAAATCATATTAATATCAGTTTTCAGATAATTTCAAATTTAGTGAGAAAAATTTTAAATGTAAATTCCAAGTTACCAATTTTTATTTATTTATTTTGTCGCACTCGATGAACACTTCCTTCTTAAAATATAAGTAACCATGTGAGTAATGGTCACAATTTTTTAGTCTTAATTCCAGTAAAATTCATTGAGAGGAATTTAGGAGATAAAGGCAGCAACTCAGGTATTGCCGTTGTCACTCGATTGCATTCCAAAATTACTCGTATGAAGTACATCGCCAACAGTTCTGGTGTTGCTCTAGGACGAAGTTAATTAAAAATTTATAAATTTTTCCCTCGCCAAACAAATTTTTCGCTTTTAAAAATTAATACAATAATTCGGATACACACGAATGTTTAAAACAAATATATTATTTAGGAAGATTAGATTTGAACTGAAAAAACAACTCATCTAAGCACACTATGTCGCAATCATTATATTTTAGAAGGGGAAAAAAGAGGGGGGGGATTGACGAGTCTGAATCTATTAAACGATTTAACTAATCTAACAGACGGAAACAACATAGGATGAACAGGAGATCCTGTTCGGGAGTTAGCCTTCTTTTCAGTTGACCGCATCGGGTGAAAGAAACCCGGTCGAGAGTGCGAGGCTGCGGCACTTTCCGCAACCGACAACCGCAGCCGTGACCGTGGCTACGATGACCGTCCGTCCGTCTGACCCGCAGAATCTAGAGTGAGACGTAGGTCACAAACTCGCATTAGAATTTTGGTGAATTTCGGTGAGCATTACATGAACAAAGGATAGAATCGTTCTTTTGTTTCCTTCTCCAAATGTAGAAAAATAAATATTAATGACAAAAGGATAACAAAAGAAATAAGTAATTAAGAATAGAAAATTAAAATGTTAACACTTCAACAAGTGTTATATAGATTCAACCGCATTTGTACAGGAACAAATATCACAAGAATAAAACTTTATCACTTAATAAGGAGAATTTATACCAGATTGCCAATGATCTTTTAATGCTAGTTCAAATGCTAGTATCTTTTAATGCTAGTATCTTCGCAGTAAATCTAATTTTAAAAAAACCCATATATGTTTCCCCCTTCTCATTCAGCACACTTAATTAAAAAAAAAAAACTTCTGTATTAAATCAAATAAATTCATTTGTCTTTTCATATATATATATATATATATATATATATATATATATATATATATTTCATTTCATAAATTACTACACAAATTAAAACTTTGATTTTTAATACTTTAGATTATATACTGTGAGTAAGTGAAAGTGAAAGTGAAGTTTATCGGCGCAAGCGTCAGATGTGGCTATACTGCCCCAAACAAGATTTAACTGCAGTCCAGATATGTGAGATAAATTGAAAAAAGACAACTGATTAACAAGAAGGAGGGTCAAAAATAGAGATTGCTAGGGTTACTTTGAGGTGCGCCACCTGTGTTTTACCAAAGACAGTAAACCCCATAGAAAAGAAAAAGATCCCTAGGGTGCCTCGCAGACATGATGCCCGTACCTACCTAAAGAAGGCAAGTCCCTGAGGTCCCCTGATATAATCACTGGGACAGGGTGTCTGGCTATACCCCCAGGCGTTCATCATATCAACAGACATATCTCAACACTTGAAGACTGGTTTTCCAAATGGAAAATTGCACTGAATGTTACTAAAACGGAGGCCGTCTTCTTCACAAAATCGGCAAGACCACCAATATCACAAATTTTCATTCACAACACGCCAATCCCCTGGTCTCAAAAAGCCAAATACCTTGGCGTTATCCTTGATAAATCACTCACTTTCAGACAACATATTATATATCTACAAGACAAATTCCGACCTGCCGCGAATAAATTAATCCCCCTCATCTGTCGGAAATCCAAATTATCTATTAAATATAAGTTGCTTATCTATACACTGTATCTGCGACCCATCATTACCTATGCTTGTCCAGTTTGGAATCAGGCCACTCAAATCCACCATAATAAATTAGAAATCTTACAAAATAATATCCTACGTATGATTGCCCAAGCTAGATGGTTTTACCGTAATGAAGATATCAGAAATTCTCTAAAATACAGTAAACTTCAAAATTATAATAATACAATAACTGAAAAATTTAATAATGCCCTACCCAACCACCCTAACCCCTCAATTCAAGAAATCAATCATTATTTTCGAAACTACAGAACCCGGACAAGCCTAGACTAATATATTTATATTCCATTAACGCACCACCCCCTCATCCAATAGGAAAGCACCCTCTCCCCTACTAGAAAGAAGAACCAATTTCTCCTAACCAAGTTTGTAAAATTCACATCACTTGAGTATCTGCTTCCTGATTGGACAAGCACTACCACCCCCCACCCACCTCCACCTCACTGCTCACAACCAATGCTCATGTACTATTCCACATCACTGTTTTTTCATTTAATTGGTTAACTTAATATTTATCTTACTTCATTAAACTTTAACTTGTGCAGCATCCATTAAATCAGGGTATAGAAATAGTTTTTAATAAGGTTCAACTCAGATAAAGAGATATAGGCCCAAATTGGGTTAGGTGCTCTTATTTCCACCTTCAATACCCCCAGGCGCTGGGTGCTCATTTTAGTCGCCTCTTACGACATGCATGAGTTACAGTGAGACTATTCTGTCACACCCAGTCACCACACGGGTTTAGATTATGTACTGATTTTAGGGGTATGAGCAGAATGCTCAAAAGTGTTTATGATTTACAATGTAATTTTAAAGAAGGAAAAATGATCAGAATGATATAAAACGGTTAAACAATACATGAAAAAATCTGATGTTAAAAAAAAAAAAGATTGAACCGGGTTAAGATTTCTGAAACTATTTTACGAACTACAAGAGAGAAAAAATTAATTAAAAGGAAAAAGAAGAAATAGTTCCATAAAATGCATTGTGAAGAACAGATTTCTTCAGGAAAAGTGTTTTTTTTTTTTTTTTTTTTTTTTTGATAAAAATAATACTAAATTTTTCAATTAAATATTAATAGTTGGATAGTTTATTTTGTGTATGAGCCTTCCGACTTTTTGTGTTTATAGGATCTACATATCTTGAGATACTACTGAAGCTTTCTTCAGCTCTACTTGTCCAGAATTGTGTTTAATTTTAGAAATAATTTAAAAAATAGGGATAGCTAATTTAAAGGAAATTTACTTCGTGAATTTAAAAAGCATGTTAAAAGTTTTGGAAGAAGTTTTGATTTTATGTTCAGAAAAATTATGAATTTTGAAAAATAGCAAGTTTTTAAGATACGAGTATCAGTACCCTATGAGGTGTGTAATTTAACTTTATCCACCAGCCAGCCAATCGGGTAACTGACTTTCGCGTCAGTGTCTCCGTTTGAATCTGTATTTAAAAAAAGTTTTGCGAGAGATGGGAAGAGCGTGTTATGATTGGATGCTGGATTTATTGTGATTGGTGAAGCGATGTGTTGTTTGTGTTTATGGAAGTTTAACACGTTAAAATTTTTGAAAAATAAGAAATATATGAGAGTGTTTTTAGGTCTTTTAATTTTTGGATCTGGATTGTAATCTGAAATGTCATGAAGGGAACAATAGTTGATATGTTCATGAGATAAATAAAGATTTTATAAGCAATTTTTTGTCTGGTGGTTCTAATGGTTGGAAAATAAATTGCATTTTATATGCCAGAGTTCCTCATGACCATCTAAAGTTAACAATTTGTCTAATGAAGTTGTTCTGTGCTTTTTCGAATTAAACTCTGTGTTTTGGCAGCAAAATCCAAAACTGAACTATAATTTAAGATTGGCTATGAATCTGAGTAGATAAGCAACTTGTTTTATACACAGAATTTCGAATTCCGATGAATTAAGGGGTAAACTGAACTCGTGCTGGCTCAGAATTTCTTTATGATATATATGATGTGTTATTTAAACGTGAGTTTCCAATCTAAAATTATACCAAGATATTTTATGAATGAAGACCAGGTGAGTTTTAGGAGGTTGATGTAGACATCAGTATTAATGCGTGTTCTGTAGTAAGAAAATAGGACGGCCAGCATTTTGCTAACATTCATAGCAATTTGCCAATTGTAGATACAGTCTTCTAAGATTGTGGTCTGTTTCTGTAGTGTTCTGGTAATTAAAATTGGTCCTTTGTTTTGGGCTAATAAGTCATATGCTTAACATGCAGAGAGTTGTGTTGAATGCTTTTGGTATGTCATTCACAAATAAAGAGAATAAAATTGGTACTAAAATTGGCTTTTGGGACAGACCTGAAAGAATATACATTAATTTTGAGTTAATGTTATTTACTCGGACTGTGAAAGTTCTGTTTTTAAGATACGATTTTATTAATTTAATAATTATGGGAAGGGGTAAATTTTGATTAGTTTATAGAGCAGTCCTTCAAGCCAAACTGTTAAATGCTTTCTGAATATCAAGGAAAACTGCACCTGTCGATTTATTATAATTGAAACCGGACTTAGCGAGTTCAACAACACGGAGAAGCTGATGGGTGATGGACAGTTCTCCCCTAAAACCATGTTGTTCTCGGATTAGGGCGTCATGGCTATTTAAATGATTGTTTAATCCATTTAGAATGATCTTTTTACTTAAAATAGGTAAGTGGGATATTAGACGTTGATTATCAGGGAGGGTAAGATCTTTACCAGACTGAATAATAGATATGACAGATACATTTTTCCAAAATTGAGGGGAATGATAATATCGTTAATGATGTGGGTGACATGAAAAATTACTTTTGTGGGAAGTTCTTTTATTATTTTAATTATGATTCCTTACCTTCCGGGGCTTTTTAAATTTTAATATTCTTGATATATTCAGGAATTTCAGAAAATATTGGGGATGGAAGTACTATACTGAGTTTGTGAAATTATTTTCATTATTTAAGAAATTATGAACGACACCCGTTGTGTTTTTGTCAAAATTTGAATTATTAATGTTGTTTAAATTGTTATTTAAGAGATTCGGTCAAAACAAAAAATTTTCTTTTTACGTACAGCTCTAACCATCCTTTAAGGGAACCGCCCTCGGTTCTAACGCAAACAGTGTCCTCGTATGATATTTGCGTAAATTCGTTAACTTTACGAATATATACTTACGAATTTTTACGAACTTACGAATTTTTGAATATTACTTAAGGTATTTTTATCAGCGGTTTTTCTAGTGAATTGACAATTTTTCTTCGTTCAATTTCTAATTTTAAAGATTTCATAGTGCCTCCCTGATATAGTTTGGTTTGCAGGGATTTATTAGTTTGGAAAATATTGAGTATACATGTAAGATGGTATTTGTTAGATTCTTTTCCTGTACAGAAAGTAGAAAGGTGGAATGTAATGTTTCTGTTTAAAATGGTAGCAGAATAATTCTCAATTTGTGGAAACATTCCTTTCATTTAATGCAATTTGTATTGAAATTTAAAAATTTACAATCGGATTGTTATCTAGTGTGATTTCTGAGACCACAGAAACATTACTCAGCCAATGGAAATTCGAGATTAGGGCGAAGTCAAAGGTGGATGTGGAGTTATAGCCCAAACGTGTTGGTGTGGGCGGGCTTTTGATTTCAAAGTCGCGTTGTTTAGAAAACTTTTTAATCGCGATTCCTCTTGCATTATTATTACAGCCCCAGCAAGCTGTGATAGGCATCTAAATCTCTGTGAATAAAAGAAAGGTGTTCCAGTTCATTAATTGTTTCCAGATCGGAAAAAATGGAAGTTACACTAGAAATTAAATATTAGAATTAAAGCAAATGATAAAATACTGAAACAAAAATAATTTTTTTTCATATATTAAAATTTAAGCAAACGATAAATTATTAAATTTTATACATTTTTTTTATAGCTAAATGTAATTACTGTTGCAATGCAATGAAATGAAATAATTTATACATCTGTTTTATTTCAAACCTAAAAGGAAAATTTAGGAAAAATTTGACATATTTTTGAAAATTAAGTTTATTACTGGTTAAAGCAGGCAAACATATATACAAGAACTTTTACGATAAAATTTTGAAAAGTGATCGGGTGACCATTTCGTCGATGACTAAAATAACAGCCCTTTTGGTGGCTAAAAAAACAAAAAGAACAAAAAATAATTAAAATTAATGCTTCAAAAAAATACGATTGAATGCAGATGTAAATATTTCTAAAGCAAGTTAAGGTAAATTATGTTAAGAATATAGCTTATCTATACCTCACCAATCAAAAAATAATTCTTTGATAAATCTAAATTGATAAGTAAAATTGAACTAAAATTTCGTAAATTTGTTTCTCCATTTACAGTTAAAGTACTTAACTGCCGTCAAATTCTAAATGAAAAACAAATTGAATAAGTCTGCAATATCTTTTAAATAAAGATTGTTTGGAGCAGGATGATAATTAATTTCTTTTTAATTGAATTCTTTGATTTACGTGACAAAAGAATATTTGTTAAGATTAATTTAAATGGAATTCCATATCATATAATTATTTTTTTAAAAAAAAAACATGATATTTCTATCACAAGACACTTAGCAAAAATAATTTAACCATTTTCTTCTTTTTTTTCCATAAAATGTAAGTGAAATTTTACAGGCATGTACTATATTAAAAACAACGTTCCGTTTCAGAACTTGAGAAACGGATCACGCGAAAAATGCATCCAACCTGTAGCCCACGTACGATCTTAAGTGAAATACGCATGCGCAGCTTTCAATTACGTCATTTGCAAAAGTTACAATCATTGGGTGCGCGATGAGTATCAGCTGTCGCGTTACTATGGGAGCATAGCGTGACGTCAATGCCATCACTTTTCCGTTTTATCCCTGACCCACATCGCATCGAGGGATACACTACACTTGCCCTTGAATACTAACACTCAATCCAGATTCTAAATACCTCATTTGGCATTTCTTCGCCAAATTTCTTTATTTCCTTTTTTTTCCAAATGTTTTGCATAATTCACGGAACATCGAATTACAAATTCTAAAAATTCTTACACAAAAATTAAATCTTAAATAATGAAGTATTCAAATGTCATATTTGAAAATAAATATTACAACGATATACAATATTTGACATTTTTAGAGCAATATGAGTTGCACGAAACGGTATTTTCTAATGAGTACCAATTTTTATTTTTCAGATACAATAAAGCTTTATACGAAAAAAAAAACTATTTTAAAAAAGAAAAACTATTCAGCAAGTAAGAATACAATCATCAATAATTTTATCCTCATCAATTTTACAAGCTAATGGAGCAAAACAACATGCACGAATCGGATGGAGATATATATATATTTCCGATTCGTACATGTTATTTTGCTCCATTAGCTTGTAGTGTGTGTGTGTGAGTGAGAGAGAGAGAGAGAGAGAGTCCAAAGGCAGACACGGCATTCTGAATTACTTTAATTCCATTTCGACTTTCTCAGTCATCTTCACTAGGTTATTTTTCTAGCTTTACTTAATTAAGGTTGTATTCGCCTATTTTAACTGTATCTACATGTTTTATTTGTTCTTTATTATTCATCCGTTATACCTTATTATATAATATATTCGTAATGTATATATATATTACAGAGAGGGAGAGAAAAACTACTAATACACATTAATTTTATGTATAACATTATTCTTATGAATATTTTTTATTCACAAGGAATAAATATAAAACATTTTAATTTCCCTTGAGTACAAACAACTCTATTATATCTATATATTAAATACGTGTTTCTTCAATACAACTAACGTATAAAAAAAACGCAGATTACGATTTAATACATAACGTAGCTGATATACAAGAATAGAAGTAGTAAAAAGAAGGGGGAAATATACATACATATTGCTATTACTCTATTAGAACACACCACATTAATTACGAAAATGTAAAATATAGATTTTAATATTGAATGAGGTTAAATGGCATGAACTGAAAATATTTTTTTCAAATTCAGGAAGAAAAAAAAAATCCAGTTCAGGAGATTTATGTTTAAATTTATAATAATAAATAATTCTATTCAAGTATAACTTCTAATACACTTTTTATTATATATATATATATATTAATTTCATAATCTAACTGAGCTAACTTAAAGGAACATGCCCTTTTTTTTCCTTATTTACGTATGAAATTATGATAGAGCAAAAAAAGTTTTAAACTTTCTTTAGAGAGAAAAAAATGCGTTTCCATTTTTTTTTTTTTTAAATTTTATTAGAATACCAACCAAAACAAAATATTTAATTGCCAATTACAATCAAGGTAAAACAACAGCTCTTTAAACCCAACATGTTACGTAGCACGCACACTTTTTAAACGAGTCCTGGTTCTTTCCTTCTGAGACAATTTCTTTTTTTGAAATAAACTTTACCACATCCCTCTTCATCAATTAAAATCATCACTTGGACCATTCTATTATTACCATAGTCACCGGTAGAAACGTGACTTTCCCATTCTTTCAAATGGGGGGAGATGTACCGTACGTGATAAGAAGGCACCTTGGCGACAGGGCCCTGAATACCGGTAACCCTGGGGCAACGCCTCCCGTGACCTTCGTCGGCGAAGCACTTTCACCTTCGAGGCGGATCTACCTGCGGAAAGGTAGGGTGCTGCCGGCTCCACCCACAGGAAATTTTCACATGGACTGTCCCACCGACCTAATCTGGGCCTTCTGCTGGCCTTGACCGCGTCAGGGCTGACCTTGCACGGCGCTGGGCGACCTCGTTCCGTCCTGGGCTGACCCGAGGATGAACCTTCGCGGCGAGGAAGGGGTAAGAGCCGACCGTGAATTCCGCCTGTTGATCCCGCTGGTGGGATGCGGAGGAGCAGCGAGCGTGGGATGAGGATGACGGAGAGACTGGTTGTTTTGAAAAGGGTGCTGTTTTTGACGTTAAGAAAGAGGGAGTAATGTATGCTTTATTAAATGGAGAGGGGGGGGGAGCGATGCTTGCACAAAAAGCGGAGGTTCCGTCTGAAAGAAATTTCGCAGTTCGTATCTGGTATGAAGACTGGTATGTTATTCAGCGATTTGAAAAAGGGTCTCGGATAAAACTTTGAAAAAAGTGATTGTATCGAAATTTGAATAAGAAGGAATATAAGAAATGTGAAGGCTAAAAGTAATGTCTATAGTGAATTTTCAATTTTATAAACTGATCTTCTTTGCGCTTAAAAATTGATAATCGAAAAAGGGGGGAAAAATCAGGAAAGATGTAAATAAGAAAAATGTAATAATTACACTCAAAAAAAGCTATTGAGAAATAGAACATATTCCTTTAATAAGGTTCAAATTTATTTTATGAAAATATTATACAAACTGACATGCATATTAAACATTTAAAATAAATGTCAGTTCATTAATTCAATTTTAAGCCTTATTAGACTCTCATGATGAAAAAAATCCTGCAGAAAGTTATACCTACCAGGATAGTAGAGTAGTTTAATTATGATGGAATTTTACACTAATAAATAAAATGATACAAAGGCCTCCCACCCTTTTCACCTTTTTTGTATACTGAAGAGCTTCGAGGGGTATACAAAAGATTCAGAGAAATGAACAACAAACATCCTGAAAACCACAATTGTATAAATTATAGAATTGAAAATATTTCTTTTTTAAGGGAAAAAAATAACGTAATTTATTCAAAATTTTATGAAACTGCGCTTAATTCAATACTACGCCACCAGAATGATTTCCCCAGAATAAAAATAAAAAAATTGGTTATTTCTTGGAAGTTAAAATAAGATTTTTTTTTCAAAGAGTTGAAATACATACTTTCCCAATTTTTCTGTCGAATAACTGAGCGCAAATCTAATGAGTATTGGCGTAACATTCTGTTCATATTATAAGAAGTATTTAAATATATTTTCTCGCGCAAAGAATAACATATAAGAAGTATATTTCTCTCCACATCACAGCCCCATCTATTTATGAGAAACATATTTTACAGCTTCATTCCTTTAAGATTGAAATAGATAATGGATAACCATAAATTAGAAGTTTATGTCTTATACAACGCAACTAATAAAATATAGATATTTTTCCCTTTTCAGTCATAAAGAATATATACCCATAGAGATAAAATATTGATTGACATCCAAAATATTGATTTGTTTGTACAGTCAATTAACTCTGCCAAATCTATTGTCATTTAAATTATCCTGGGTTCAAAATCAGTTCCTGAGGAAGGATTCAAAGACAAACGAATTAAATTAAAGAAATGCCTTTCTCTACCTCAAAAAAATAAAGTAACTTTTCATTTTTGAGTCTCACAAAAAGAAAAACTAAGACAGAACCCACCAAACAAATGTGGCAAAGCTATTATCATACCAGCAACCTAACCTAAATTAACAATCGGGACCATCCCAAAACAATCTATCGATTTCTAAACGTGATTACGATTACAAAAAGAATAATGCAACAATACAAGGAGGACTAATGTAATTTATTTTTTCACACGCTACTAGTAACACTATTTCATTTCCCAACAGACCACGCCTCACGAACCCAAGCCCATTCACCTGAATCCCTCTACCGCGAAGAAAGTGAAAGTACACAATGATGATGCTCCTGACCATGAACTGGGTCAGACGTTTTCGGGCAGATGCGGAAGTCGCCGGCACATCGAGGTCAGCGAAGACGCCGGAAAGACACTATTCGCGAGACGAGAAAGAGAGGCGGGGGACCGGAAGAGATCGCCCCCAATTCCGATCTGGGTGATCAGAAGCAGGTTAGGGAAGTGGGATCGAAAGAAAGGGGCTGAGGAAGACGTCGGAGCGGAAAGATACGTGGTTTCTGTCACAAACAGAGTCAGAGAATAGGTAGAGCAAGTGAAAATAATGTCGACTAGTTTGTAGGTAAGGTCATCGAATTAAGTGCATTAGATCAGTGTGACGCTTGGAGGAAAGAAAAACGGTTAAAATATGCTGTTTCATTGGTTTTTATGAGTCAGGCCAAAGAATTGAATCCACGAAAGGTTGAAAAACGAGCTAAATCGGAAAACAACAATGCCCATTAAAATATTCAGGATCAAGAGTCGACATGTGGTTTATATAAGTAATTGTTATTTACTTCCTGGTTCAAATACAGTGAAATGAGTGAAAGATGATAAGAGTCGAACAGTGCAAGAACCAGATGTGGCTATGCTGCGCAAACAAGGTGTAACTGTGATCTAGACGTCTGAAAAAAAAAAGGGGGGGGGGGTACAAATGGTTGACAAGAAAATCGTAAATAGAGAAGAATCACTAGGGTATCCCAAGGGCGCGCCATCCATGTTTTCCTAAGACAGTAAACTCCATGAGTAAGCTAAAAATAACTAGGTATCTCAGACTCATAATGCCCATACTTGCCTAACGAAGGTAAACCTTTGAGAGGTCAAATCCTGTAGATGATATCATGTGTCTTAAAAATATTTGTACTTATTTTTGATTCATCATTTAAGTAATGCAACTCAAATGTCGGTAACAAGTAATCATAAATATCCATTTCAATGCTACTTGTATTTAAAATCCACATAGATACCTGCTTCACTCACGCTAATGTGGGTTTCTTACGATTAAAAATGAACAAAAACTTCTTCTTTTGAGTGTGATGTGATAGGCATTACAACCTCTAAAAACGAATAAGCATTGAAGAAAACCTTAAAATTGTATTACACAGTAACAAGAACTCGGCAGAACAATAATTTGATTTAGTTTTTCTATATAGGTATAATTTCCTTGAAAGTGACTTTATAAAATATTACTAGATTCCTATAGCATACCATCATTAAAAATTCTCGCCAACTCTGGAAAAAGATTTTACAATTTTAAAATTAAAATGTAAAAACTAAAACCGAATTTTTGACGAAAAAACTATTTTCCTACGTATCTAATAACTTGCGACATGATAAAATGGGTGAAATGAAACGTTTGACCATGAGATACTTAAATATTTCATACCACTGACTTTTGCGTAAACATACCGAGAAGCTCCAGTTTCCTCCACAATTCATAGAACATCCCTTGCCCCGAAAGATTTTGAACTTTTGTTTACAGTAAAATAAAAGGAATATACCGCTTTTAAGTCCGAAAATCAGGTTGTTTAAATCTGTTAAATATGAATACATTTTTAAACGAATATAACACAAGAGGACATTCAAAGATATAACTAAAAAATAATTTTTAAAATGTGTGAGGCGAGAGAATCCAGTTATTATAATCAACTACCATTAAAGTTGATAATATTTATTACAGATTTTAATTCTAATAGGAAACAAATGTATCATAATTTGAAAATCAGCAAAATACTCAAAAATTAGTTTTAAAGGTATTCGAAGTCAACTTTGTTTATTGAAAAATCAATTAATTTTTAAAATACATATTTTTTTGTGCGTGTCATCTAACTTTCGATTTAAAATATCAAGAGAGACTTGTACACACAGAGAGAGGATTACTTTTTACAATGCGTAAGGGGGAGAGGGGAATTAATTGCTTGTTTATTATCAACGAACTCAGAAATAACATTGAGGCTATAGGCAGGGACATGTAATTTTGAACCTATATCAAGTGAAGAGTAGGGTATCTGAATTTACACTCCCTCTCCAAACGCCCTACCAACGGGATGGGGGTGGGAGACACAGATGCAATCGTTTGATGCCTAAGTTCCAATTGTTTCCAGTAACATTTTCTGAAAGAAAAGGGATCCCTAATTCCAAAATCAAATAACTCAAGAAAACCTCTTATAACATATCTTTTAAAACGATAAATTAAAAATTAAAAAAAAAAAAAAAAAACTTTTATAATACTCCATTCGTCTGTCTGATGTCACTACATGTTTTCATAAAAATATATCACTACTGAGAAAGTCTTCAGAGCGATATAAGGCCAATGACTTGACCGATAAGTACTACTTGCGGTGAAGCGAATGATGAAAGTCTTATTCTGTGAAAGGGTTGAGAATGGGTCTGTGCCTCCACTTGAACTTTATCGACCTCTTTCCAACGAACGGCCATTTCGGTCGCGGGCTACCCCTGGAAGGTCAAAAAGTGTCTGTCGAGGACAGTGCAGAGATGGTCGAAGGACAGAGAGTTTGATTCAGTGACCCGCGGTTGTTGCACTCTGAAGCTCTCAAGGACGAAACAGTTCACCCCCACTCAAAGAATGGATGGACGAAGATATTTCTTTTCCCGTGGATGGACATATTTAAGGTTGAATATGGATTCGTTCCAAGCATCGAATCGAGTTTAAAAAATACTTTGAACAAAGAGAAAGAAATAGGGAATATTTTCAAACTAGACTCCCCCCCCCTCTTAACTTCACATATCACTTGAGTTACACAGCGGTTTAGTTTCGTTTAGTTTTTATAAACGTCGCACTAGAAGCAACACGAGGGCTATTGGCGACGGACCTCGTAATTTTGAACCACGGTCAAGTGACGAGGACGACACCTGAGCTGACACCCCCCTTCAAACATCCACACCACGCCAACGGGAGGACTTTGGGCCCCGAACAGATTTAACGTGCATCAGCCCCGGCTACACGGCGGGTCTTTGGCAGCCAAGGATCGAACTCGCGACTGAACGAAAACCGCCGGTCGCTAGTCCACATTTTGACCACTAGGCTACCGCGGCCCGAGTTACACAGCGGACAGCTAGAGATGTATCAACGATTTACGAACAGATGACAAAATCTACATTTGAACTGGCATCCCTGTCTCATTCGCCTATCTTCCACATCACACACCAAAGGAAGACTTTGGTCCAACAGTAATAAAAGTGCAATTCCCACTATTCTACACAACGGTCTTCAATTAAATTAAGAATCGAATTCACGACAGCTGATTTTGTGTTCTCTTTCTACAATATAATGTTTCAATAAATTATGTATAATCTCATAAAGCCGTGTTTTTAAGCTACTTTTCCATGATTAAAAATAGTATTATTTTTGCAAAAGTCTTATTACTATATGCGTACTAATTTCAGCTTTCTAGAAAGTTTTTCTACTCGGATGTGGAGAATTATTTGTATACTTCACTCACATTTCAGAGATATCATTAACACAGTTAATGTGTCTATTTAAACTTATGTATTGATAAAATCACAATAGTTATTAGTAATTGTGTAATATTTATTATATAACAAAAATTTAGTAAAGTTTTTTTAAATAAAGAAATGGCGAATAAAAACATACACGAAAATAAATGGAATCCCCCCCCCATCAAACAATAATTTTCATGTTTTGCTAGAATAGTTTAAATCAGTAGTTTAAAAATTAACAAATTAGAAGTAAAGGTATGCGTATAATGACGTATATTCTCAATTTCTTAAACTATTAAATGCAAAAAAAAGGGGATTAGTTTAGTTTTTTTTATTAACATCGCACTAGAAGCAACACGAGGGCTATTGGCGACGGACCTCGTAATGTTGAACCTCGGTCAAGTGACGAGGACGACACCCGAGCTGGCACCCCCTCTCCTAATTTCCATACCACACCAACGGGAGGACTTTGGCCTCCGACAGAATTGACGAGCATCAGCCCCGGCTACACGGCGGGTCTGAACGAAAACCGCCGGTCACGAATCCGAAGCCATGACCGCAAAGTTACCACGGCTGCAAAAAAAAAAAGGGGGGGGGGGGAAGAGAAACCTGGCGGGGAAACAATTGAATAGATGCGTTTCATTTTCAAGACTAATTTTGTAAAATAAATATCAAGATCTTTAAAAACTTTTTTTTTTTTTCTTACTTTCTGCTAATTAAAAAAAAAAAAAAAAAAAAAAACCACTAGCAAGTGTAATGCAAATTTGTGTTTTCAGCATAACAGCTTTCTTCAAGTTTTCCGAAATAATACGTGTCTGGAATCTCTGTTATCACACGTCAGTGTCTTAAAAATACTCACTTCTCTTTTTAAGAAGATTTTTAAAAATTAAAAATGCAATGCATCTAACAAGTAAAAGAAGAAAAAATTGTTTACAATTCAATCTCTATAAAGCATTGAATACACAAATGATTACACATAGATTTTTTTTACTAAGGTATTTCACTGCATGCATGTATAGTATATTACATCCTAGACTTTTTTTTTGTCCTTAATGATAATTTTGATCAATGTTTACAGAAACAACAGTAGCCACGTTGAAGGATATTGCAAGGTCTCCTCGCTAACGGAAATTCCTGCTATCTTTTTCACGAACAATAAAGGTGAGCGCGTCCTTACATCTACCGCATCCTTGAAAACGAGGACGGAAAGGCCTCGTTACGTACAGGTACCACGTAATAAGGTTACTTCACCAGGACGATACCATTATTTGATAGGTCTTTCTTTTGTTTCACTTGTCTTCCCGTAATAGTAACCTGGACTGCGGGAATTACAACATAATAAAAAGCTAAACCTTCCATTGAAAGTAGAGTTAGGAAAATGGAAACAAGGGGATCCTCCCCACCTGAATTTCAAAATTACATATTGGGGGGAAGGGGGGGCAGATTTCATGTTTAAAAGCAAACAGTAGAAGTTGATATTTAGATAAAAACTATAATGTTGTTAACATCGTATGCGGTTTAAAACAAAGAAAAATGGAATTTTTAATGTTTTATGACAGCTTTAAAAAGAATCTACATTTCTTTTTAGTTTTTCTACCTCAAAAATTCGCATTAGTTAAGGGGACTTACTTAACAAATAGGGAATTATAACGAAATGGTGCATTGAAAAAAAAAAAGGTAACACTCGAATATGATGCTTTATTACTTGAAAATTACTAACAAAGGAAGGATGGACTTCAAAATCCAAATTTCAGAAAATAGAGTTTGTAGATAAAAATCTTTATTTCTTGTAATCAAAATAATTTAAAGTGAAAAAGTTTAACACAGGACTGAGGGGCTCGAAATATTTTTTCGTGTTAATAGCTACCCCTGCGCCCCCCCGCCGGCCCCCGACTCGCTAATATTTTCGATGTTGACAATTTTATTTATTCGATTTGCTTCAAAAATTATATTGTCCAACACATTCCACAGATACACTATTTGCATTTAAAATAATTATATATACTTAATAAAAAATATAAAATTTTGGTTGTTTTTATTCCACGCAGAGCACAACACATGCAATATATCTAAGAAATTGATGAAGAAATCTTCTTTTGCTTCATTTGCGAATAATTATTTCCGAAACTAACGTTTTCAATAGGGAGATGTCAAATTTTGTATTATGGCCTAAGACAATTGTGATGTTCGGTGGCAAAAATATCAGTTTCAGAGTTTTTTTTAAAATTTAACATCGGAGTGTCCCAGAAAATTAATTATAATAATTCCGTTTATCGGGGGGGGGGGGTCCGGGGTTCGAGAGTTTTAGTTTAGTTTTATTAACGTCGCACTAGAAGCAAAACTTTTACATTTTCTATTTTTCATAAAATAAAAACACGGTGAAAAAATAATTTTTCCCACAAGTTCACAATTATAAGAACAGTTCAGTTTTTCAGCATTTTTCAAGTTCTTCACATGAATGCATCCCATTTGCACACACTCTTTTTTAATACGATAAACCCAAACATTTCTACGATATTAAGGTCTGAGAAATTAGCTGGTCAAGCCAAAACAATGATATTTCACTCTTCCAACCATTCTTTGGCTTTTCCAGAAGTGTGGCAATAAGCTCCGCCCAGTTGAATGCAAATTAAATTATTACCCTTCAAAAGTGAGTAATACGCTTAGAATTGCACGTTTAAGTTTCATAGATACTTCTCAGTGTTCATATTAATAGGCAAATCTAATTTGCCATTAGCTGAAACTGTTCCTCAGAGTAGCAAAGGTCTGCTATTATAACGCTTGCACCATATGCAGTCTCTATTTTGAGATCATGCCAGTAACAATAAAACCATCTGATCCATCACGATTAAAACGTTTCTAATCCAAAAATATAACATTTTTCCAGTCTATTTTGTTTGTAATTTACTTCAGCCCAGTTTCTCTTCGTATTGTTTTATATTTGCCGATTAATGCGGGCTTTTCATCCCTTTTGAAGCACAGTACAGAAGTACCTCCCAATAAGAATCAGACATAGGACCAAACATTTTTTTGTCTCTTTAATAGGTGTCCCTTAATAAGAGGTAAATACACACTATTCAAAGAGACCGCGACCAAAAGAATTGTCCCTTAAATACAGGTGTCCTTTACACAAAAGGTATTACAGCGTTTTGTGAAATAACAATTATTTAAAACGAGTCATTGTTGCTCTCGAAATTTTTCCAACAAAATTATGGGTAATTTCAAGTACACATTTTTCGTTGAGTTGCTAGACGGATAATGCAGTCTTCGATCTCTGTACGACAGTTTGGATTTTGTACCAAACCTCTCCTGAATCAAACCAATAACTCAATTCTTGATTTACTTTTCTACAACAATTTTAGATTTTTGAATATTTTTCAGCTACAGTGGCAAAAAATTGAGCGTATCCAAAAAATTGAGGATACACCATACTTTTACTGGATAAATCCAACTTTCAATCAAAATAACACCTTAACCAGAAGTGCAAACGAATTTTTATTCTTAGACATAACAAAAGGTTTAATTAACAGTAAAAATAAAGAAAAATCAACGACAAAATTCTAAAATAAAACTTTTTAGAGGCATTTCAAATAAACATAAGCAGATTTTTACCTCAAAAAATTGAGGATACACAAATGAAATTTTTGTTTAACTACCACTTGATTTCTTTTTGCTTGCTACTAATAATCTAAGTTTGGGAAATTTTATCCTAAACTTCTTCAACTGTTATTTCTGTCTTTTGAAGTTGGTTATGAGAATATAAAGCTGTAATTTTAAATGGAAAATGGCTCCTCGGAAAGAGACTAGTATTGATGTAAGAAAATTTATATTAAGGTTATTTAAGAAGGGAAAATCTTATCGTGAAATAGCTGAAATTGTCGGTAGAAGTCACTCATGTGTCCAGAAAATCATTGGGAAATTTAAACGCGATGGATTAATTCAAAATAAGAGTGGAAGAGGAAGGAAAAGTATTCTGAGTGATGTAGCTAAAAGGAAAATTTTAAAAGATATCAAGATTAATCCTAAACTGAGTGCAGTCAAACTTGCTGCAGAAACTTCTCGAATAATCTGCAGAAGTGTAAGTGCTGAAACTGTGAGAAATGTGATTAGACATGCTGAATATAGCAGTCGAGTAGCTAGAAAGAAACCTTTCATAAGCTTACAAAATCAGAAAAAGCGTTTGGAGTTTGCAAAAAACTCATCAGTTGAAGACAGAACACTTTTGGAAGAAAGTTATATTTAGTGATGAAAGTAAAGTCAACATTTTTGGAAGCGATGGTCGTCACACCGTTTGGAGAAAGCCGAACACCGCTTTGGATCCAAAAAATTTACGTCCTACAGTTAAACATGGTGGTGGCTCCGTCATGGTTTGGGGTTGTATGGCTGCAAATGGGGTAGGAAATTTAGTTTTTATAGATGGTATAATGGATCATAAGCTTTATATAGACATACTCCGCAACAATCTTAAAGAAAGTGCACAAAAATTGGGTTTAGATGGAAATTTTATATTTCAGCACGACAACGACCCCAAACACACGGCACGTAATGTCAAAATGTGGTGTCTTTTTCATTGTAAACAGTAATTGCACACACCGCCACAGTCCCCTGACATCAATGTCATAGAAAATTTGTGGGCCACACTAGAAACAGAGGTCCAAAAACACCAGATTAGAAACAAAGCCCATTTAAAGCAAGTGTTACAAGAAGAATGGGGTAAAATATCTCCAGATACCACTAAAAAATTGGTCGAATCGGTACCAAAACGTTTGGAGGACATTATAAAAGCCAAAGGACATGCAACAAAATACTGATACTGTCTATGCATGTAATATATCGAAAAAATTTCATTGGTGTATCCTTAATTTTTTGAGGTAAAGATCTGCCTATGTTTACTTCAAATATTTGTGAAACTTTTAATTTTAGATATTTTTTTGTTGATTTTCGTTATTTTTATTGTAAATTAACCCTTTTATTACGTGTAAAAGTAAAAATACGTCTTCTATTCTAGTTAATGTGTTATTTTCATTAAAAGTTGGATTTATCAAGTGAAAGTAAGGTGTATCCTCAATTGTTTGAGCCACTGTATATCGCGAGTTAACATTCCACATCCACGCAAAAACCAGATTCTCAATGCCGTAATTTTTTTTTCCCGAAGCATTTTAATTAATGTGCGTTCGAGAAAAATTTCGAGCTGATATACGAATCATAACTGAACCGAGTTTAAAAATATAAATCGATATGTAATTATTCACTCGTCAGTTAAACAAAATCTTGATTTTTTTTTTCCTTTATAATTATGAATACTTAAAAATGTGGAAAAAATATTTTGACTACTTTTTTTTTATTACATTGGTTTTAAATTTAAAAAAAAGCAGCAATTTAAGTTTTTAGAACAGACGGATTACATGTGTTTTGCATACTCTAGTTTGCACGTATATATAACAGGTCCCCCCCCCATAAGCATTGACTGTTCTTATAAAATTAGGACTCAATGTTTATTCACTCTTTAACCCAACACGTTCGGGACCACGATCGCACGGGATTATCGAGGGTCGAATATAATTGCAAGCTAAATCACTCTAGATAAAAATTCAAACGATTAAAAATATCTATTTAATGTGTTTACGCTCATTCTGAACCTGTGTAGACGATATGAATATCCGACAAGCCTTTCATCTCATTCTAACAATCGCAAGATAAAATTTAAACAGTAATTGTTCATTAATGTCGCACTTAGAAGCAACACGAGGGCAATTGGCACGTAATATTCAACCTCGATCAAGTGATGAGTACGACACCTGGACTCACACATTCCTCTCCAAACTTCAATTAAAACAATAAACTTCACCAGGGGTGTCGTCACCAGGGGTGCTATGCTTTTATTCAGCACCCTTTGCGTTCACGCAAATAATAATATATAATGGAGTGAGAACAACACGTTTGCAATATTGAATAATTTGTACATCCCCTTCCCCAAGTTTGAGTGAAGTACCCTTGTCCAGGATTGTGGCGACGCCCAAGCCTATAAAAGTTTATCGCATATTTAAATAATAAATTTTTATTAGATAGTATAAATAAATATTAAAAATGTATTAGATAGTATAAATAAATATTAAAAATATATTAGATAGTATAAA
>BMAW01021878.1:1093839-1161945 GCA_019974015.1 Nephila pilipes
GATAGTATAAATAAATATTAAAAATATATTAGATAGTATAAATAAATTTTAAAAATATATTAGATAGTATAAATAAATATTAAAAATATATTAGATAGTATAAATAAATGAAAATGCATACCTATTAATTAATCCTTATCTATTTAGAATTCTGCGAAAAAAATCAGAAATTTTTGTTTTTTTGCATTATTCAGAGACAATTTCATGCAAATAAAGGGGAAAAAAAAAAAAGAAAGAAAGAAAGAAAGAAACCCGGAGAGCATCTAAAGAATTTAGATGCTCCTCTTTTTATTAACATCCCACTGGTAGCAACACGATGGCTATTGGCGACAGACCTCGTGATTTTGAACCTCGGTCAAATGACGAGGACGTCACCTGAACAGGCACACCTTATCTCCTAATTTCCACACTACGTCATGAGAGGACATTGATTTTCGACAGATTCAACATGCATCAGCCCCGGCTACACAGCGGGTCATAATAGTAACAAGGCTCGAATCTACTAACATCGACGAAAACCGCCGACCGCGAGTCCGATACTATGCCCACTAGGCCACCGCGACCACACTTATTTGTACACAGCAATATTATTAACCACTGTTTGGATTTTTTGCCCCCTTTACAGGTTTCTCCTTAGAAAGCTAGTGTTCTTTCAGATAACATGAGGGAAATAACCCCGTCTCATCTGCGTTATAGTCATTATCAACGAAATAGTTTTCAAAAATTTGACACATTTCTCTCTCACGTCTTGTGCGTACGTCATTCAGCGGTATTGATTTTTCTTCACCATGGACAGATATCCCACGATGGTCTCGAAACCTTGTAAGCCATACCTTGCTAGCTTTGAAATTTGGGTTTCCCATCATGAATGCAAATTTTCTTGCTTGCTCATTAATAAATAGCCTATTTAAAGGCGCGCGCGCGCGCACGCACATACACACACCATTTTTCTCTGAGCCATTTTAACAGGGCAGCAACTATTTCATCATTTAAAGCTGTCTTTTTCCTCTTTCTTTGTGGATCGATATCATTAGAGTTGAAAATGTTTTCAATTTCTTTTCGTTTCTTTAAAATTGTTGCAACAATCGATTTGTAACGTTGGGCTAATAGCGACTTTCTCTTCACTAATCTTGGGGACTTTGATTGAAATTGATTGCTATAAATAACAACTTCTTTCCAACCAAAATGAAACGTGATTAGGAAAATTAAAGGCAGGTAGAAATAAAGTGAACTGAGCTCGATAGGAAAGTAAATAAGCAAAACGAAACCCACACAATAGAGGTCGAGTGGTACTAGCGTTGAGTATATGCCTTACAGGTGGTAGACAAGATCAAGAGATGCTAAAGGCGATAGTGATCGTAGAGAAATCAAGAAATCAAGTCAACCTCAACTGTGAAGGTTTCGGTAATACACTCTTAATTCGGTATTAGTTGAACAAGTGAATCTATCTGGAGTGTTATCTTGGAGAGCAGGAATCCATTTAACATTATAGTGCAAGTCTATTGAATAAATATTTGTGTGAGATTTATCTACTGTCTATCTTTGCTGGTTGTTAACAATTTAGTGTTAGTAATATTTGATTGAGTTACGGCACAAGAATCGAATAGAAATACATATTCGCCACAAAATTGTGGAAATCTGTATTTTTTGTAAACCTCAGCTTGCCTTCATACATCTATCAATATTTTTTATCACGTTGAATTTCACTTCGATGGATGTTCTTTTCTTGGAGCCATTTTTAACGATTTCCAAAAAACAAGAGTCAAAATAAATAAATTAATGAAAATCTCTCTTCTAGCATATGTACAAGAATAATTCCCGATTCGAATTACCGTAATTGACACAATTTATCGGTGGGTAAAATTCTTATGATATTCAAATGTAGACAAAAGAACGTATCACAAAGTTTACTCCTAGACGCATCCATGTTTTATCTATCGCTTATGATGAAAGGAATCCTTGACTATTTTTCGAAGATGGGAGAATAGGAGTAAGGTTCAACGTTGTAGGAAATGTCAACTCCATTCTTCCCCCCTTACAAGAAATGCACTTTCTCGTTATGATATTTACATTAGCAAGAGCAATGCAAAACTTCGATGAAGTTTTCAGACGGAGTGTAACTTGAGAATCCCGTCCAACGGTCCAACCCAATTTTATCCAGACCTTCCTTGTGTAGTGTTTACTTCGTATACATTAGTTGGACTTTGAAAAAAAAAAATATCGTAAGAGAGAGAATTATTGTGATGGAAGGGGATAATATTACCATCGTTGTAGAGAGAATTATCGATGTAAAGAATATCGCGATACAGAGAACTGCTTTGCATTAATCTGAAGGAAATTCAGCCAAGATTATGAAAAAATATTGTAATAGAGAGAATTATCGTCATTGAGGATATCGTTGCAGCGAAATTATATTGTATTTACATATTGAAAATATATAAATTGAAATAAATTCTGATAAAAAAGAATTTGAAATTGTTTTTATACCATATTTTTGCTGAATTTTAAGCAAAAGCATTTAATATTTTAATAGCAAAAACTAATTTAAAAATTCGTTTTTAATGCTTTGATATGCTATGCATAAGATATTATACATATGCTCTTACTAAAAACACACAATTTATATAGATGTTTTGGTTTTGTTTAACGTCGCACTAGAAGCAACACGAGGGCTATTGGTTACGGACCTCGTCAGTAGAAGGAACACATTAATAAAGGTACAAATAAAACAAATTAATCATTTGAATCCATGTCCTACTTATTTGCCTTCCTAACACAGAATAATAAGAATCAAAATAATGAGAAAATTTTCATAAAAAATGATTAACATATAGAATTGATTTGAATGATATATGAATAATATAATCCTGCAGAAAAACTCTTCAAGTTAATCTTATATAATGAGTCCTAAGATTCATGTTGAAAATCAAAGGTATTCTTTGGGAGAATTATAAATGTATAAGCAAAATTTTATGTATTATTATACACATCATATAAATGCTTTATACGCTTTCTAATTCCTACTTAATAAAAATGTGAGAATTTTATAACAACTTCATAAATTTATAAATAACAAAATAAATTAGATTGAAAATAAAAATACAATTAAATGAAAACCAATTCAGTTTTGATTCCATTTGGATGTAGAAATCGATTACGAAACAGGCAAAAAAACCTAAGACCTAAGGGTCAGAGAAACCCATTCCAGTTCAGAACCGTTTACCTTAATTTTTACTGTTCCTCAACGTACTTTGATAGGTCTACTAGAAGATCTGTAAACAAACCAAAACAGATCGAAGGCACTGACTGTTTGCCAGGTCTTACATCTGCCAACGGAAAAGCCCGTCCGATCTAGTTCTTCCGTTCTTACTGTATTCTCGCTAAGGTGAACACTGTCGAAGACTCGGCGGTTAATGGCTTGATTCGAGGAACTGTGTGGGAAGGGGCATGGATGTGTATCGCTAGCCCTGTTCGTCGATAGAGAAATTCGGCAGCTGGTGCAGGGTTTTTCGGTGAACAATTACTTGCTTCCAATACGAAAGTGGGCCTCCGAGTTGGATAAAAATGCTGACAATATCTTAGAGCTTCTTTCGCGACGCAACTTTCCGTAACACGCCGTGTACTAGAAAGTTATACATCTTGGAAGGCAGATCGGGTAAAATGACTCTGAATAATTCGGAACAGCAACGAACACGTTTCTGGCGGACCACTGATTCGGGTGTTCTCGCTCTTTTAGATTATTTGGTTTGAAAGGACATGCCGTTCGTTCTATTTCTTTCCTTAGAGACAAGCAAAAAAAAAAAAAAAGCCAGAGAATGGTGGAGTAAAAACAGTTGCAATGGGATTTCAGGATTGGAATAACATACTCTTTAATGGCAAATTGATGTTTTGTGTCTCCTACCGACACCAGGGTATCCGTATTTGGCGTTGCTAACAAGAAGTTATTACCTCTACATATTGCTTGATACGCTCAGAGAAGTTTAACACCTCTGTTATGATTTGAGGATGTATAAGAACTGAAAATTTGGAAAACTGAATATTTTGAAAAGAAGAGTAAATTTTGTACACACGAAGGTACTTGAGCATTTTAAGATTTCAACGGAAGATCTATTTGAGGATGATTATCTCCAAACAAGATTCTATATCTTACTAAACATCAACGCTCACCACTACCTAGCTTAAGAACAATAAAATTAAACTCTTTCCTCGACCAACCAATTGGCCAAATTTGAATCCAATGAGGGATATGTGGGGTTTAATGTAGGAACGCTTTCAGGGATTAATTTCAAAGGATAAAAATTTGTGGAAATCTATTTAGGCAATGTTAGCAAAGAAAAGCTGTCAGCTTTTAAATTGAACTGGAAACTCGGAAATAATAAGTTTAAGCCTCAGACGGGAGATTAAAAGCCAACAGGGCTAGCTACTCCAATTACATTTTAATCATGAACAGCAGTCTACCGTCAAGTGTGAAGTGTGGACTATCATTCGATTTCTGCATGCTGAAGGATGCAATGCAGCTGAAATTCATCGACGATCGAGTAATATGTACTGTAAAACTTTCATGAGCGATAATGCGCGGCCGCACACTGCAGCTGCAACAAAGATGCTCCGACAATGCTTTCAATAGGACGTGGTTGATCCCCCACCGGATTGGCTCCCTTCTATGACAAGTATATTGGATGTTGGTACTACGATACGACTAAGTCTCAGCCGGAGCGATGACTATGTAGAGAAGTAGCTTGAAGGTATATTTAAATGTTCCAAATAAAACAATTTTCACTGAGGTTTTCATTTCGCAACCGATAGGACCTTCAAAAAAAAAAAAAAAAAGCCCTCGTATTACTATTAGGATCTAATTTTCTTTCTTTGTTTTCAACTTTTAGCCCATGTACAAAATGGCACTCTAAATTAAAATTGATCTTTTTCTAGAATACAAGTTAGATGTCGTAATTTGAAAATCATTTAAAAAATAAACCGTCATGCTATAAATTATTTTCAATACGAAATTCTTTAAAAAAAAATGTAATTTTTTTTTATTTGCATCATTGTGTAACCATGTGAACCACTGATTCAAAGAATGCCTTACATAATTAGTTACATCTTAGAATTAAAAAAAAGCCTTCAAGTATTAAAAAACCCTTTAATTAAAAGTACAGATTATCTCAAATTCAAGTTTTTAAACTAAAATTAACCATTTGAACCAATTCAAAATGACTTCTTAGCTCTTTTTAAACAAAATTTATGCAGCTACTAATGTTCTCTAAAACAGACAATCTAATACTTCTTAATAACAGACATTCTAATAAAAGAATTATTCATCATTACACGAAATGAAACCTTTTTTTAAAATTCCAGATTTCAATAACCCCTTATTTTGATGTCTTAATTTCAACAATAACAAGCAAACATTTATTCTGACGTTGGTTTCTACCTCGGAAAAAAAATCTATAATAATGATGATGAAGTTTTATGGCGCAAAAACCCGACGTGGCCATGCTGCGCCTAAGTAAGTGAGCGCAAGCAAAGTAAATGTGTAAAACTGTGATCCAGACGTGTGAAAAAAATAGAAATAATGTCAAATTTTGACTGACAAGAAGAAGGATCGAAAATAGAGAAGGATACCTAGGGTATCCGGGGGTGGCGGGGAGTCACCCATGTTTATCAAAGAGAAATATGTAATAATATAATTAAACAAAATATTGCATAAAAGTCATGACAAAAATGAACAAATCAGTTTTTTTTCCCCTTGAAATAAATTTAACTGCCCGGCCTTTTAATGTACAATGGACTTGCATATTCAGTTGAATACCACAACAAAAGCTAACTGAAGGCTATTGTGACAGACTTTATAAATTTGAATCTCGCTTTAGGGTTGAGGACAACACGTGGTTGATAGGTTTTCGATTTAATATAATTCTAAATCTACAAGAAATACTAATGATGGACCTAGAATTTTGAGCTTCAGTTCAAACGACAAGGATAACACTTGAGACAGTCGTAGAATCTTGTCACATCCCTTAAGGTAATTGAGGTTTAATTCCATTTAAAATGCAGTAGTCCCTTTTATTCCCCAAGGCAGGTTTTAACAATTCAGAGTTAAGTGAGTGAAGGTTATTGGCACAAGAGCCAGGTGTGGCTATGCTGCACCCAAACAATATTTAACTGTGGTTTAGACGCAAAAAAATTAAAAAGAAAAAAAAGAAGAAAAAAAAATTAGAAAAAAAAAATGGTTGACAAGAAGGAGGATCGAAAATGGAGAAGGATCGCTAGGGTACCCCTGGGGTACGCCCCCCGTGTTTACCACAGACAGTAAACCACATGGGAAAGAAAAAGATCGCTAGGGTGACTCGAGGTCATGATGCAGTTTTAACGATTCAGAATTCGAATAGAGATACACTTTTGTAATTAATTATATGAACGCTCGTGAATATAAGCACTTGGCAAATGCCGCTCGAGGGCAACATTTGTGAGTTGGTATATCACTTTTAACTTATATACCACGCGGATACTAAGATAAAACTTAGTACGACAATGTTTTTTCAATATCTTTTTCTAAATCATCCATGTGTTTTGTTATTAAATACTTATCTTCGGTTTTTGGTTATAAAGGTTTACACAAACGTAATTAAACTTCAGATCGAAGCAATCAAAATTTTCATTTTAATATTTAAAATAACACTGATATTGTACAAATTAGAATTATTTAATGTTTTTAAATCGTAATTGCTTAATATGCATGATATAAATAAGTGATGTGTGATGTATTTGGCAAAGATCAATAATGGAAACATTGTTATCAGTTCCGTGTCACATTTTCTGCTCACAAAATTTAACAAAATGTGAACAATTTGTAAACGTTTGTTAGCTTAAATATCTTACAAAGGCTTCCAAAATAAATAAATAAATAAAAATTTGATTTAATTGTTCATTAACGTCGTAGATAGGAGCAACACGAGGACTATAGGCCATGAACCTCGTAATTTAGAACATCGGTCGAGTGACGAGAACGACACCTGAGCTGGCATCCTACTTTCTAAATTTCCACACCACGCCACTGTGAATAAGCTTTAGCAGATTTAATGTGCACCAGCCTTTTCACACGGCAAATCTTTAGCGAAATCCAGACTCGAACCCGCGACACACAGGAAAGCACGACGGCCGCGAGATCGCGAACATGACCACTCGGCTACAGCGGCCATAAAAAAAAGAAACCAAAGCACTGGTTTATTTCACAAATTTAGGTGATTTGTCATAGTGATTAATTTTCATGTATTATTTTGAAAAGACTAGTTAAGAACAGTTTTACTGTTGTGCGGTTTTCAGTTTTAAAAATTGACAAAATACATAGTCCACGAAAGAAAAGAGTTTTTCAGACCACTGAACTCCCGAAATTTAAATATTTCAAAGTATAGATTCTACGTCAGTTTCGCAAATAAAAAATGTGTTTTTTTCCCACCACTCCCTTAAAAAATTAGGGGTAAAAAAATTCAATCTACCGAGCCCCGATAGAAAAGATACACAAACAATAAAAAAAAACACATAATCAATTTTTCAACCATACGGCACACGAAAGCAGTCAAGACGCGCGCACGTTTCACAAAATTATGCAAGTGCTACGATTGACGCCCACTGCGCTCGCTCCTCCTCGAAGGGCAGTCTCTGTACTCCCAGAGGGCAAACAAATGTCAGAAATCTCCTATATGGAACGGTTGATGTGGGACAAGGCCAGAGTTAGGCTTTATTGGGAAGTTGGAGCGACCACTCAAGGCTGTCACTTTCCAGAAGTAGGGCCAGGCGCTCTGGAAAAGGAACCTTTTAATTCTGGAGCGACCGGCAAGGTCAGTGCAATGCCAATGACGCGCAGACAATTTTAGCCTTCGCAGCGGCAGGTGGTTGTGTCGCCATGGAAACGCCCGATCTCGCGGATTAGGGGATTGCTTTTTTGTTTTTCCTTGATGACTATCATAGATTCACGTCAATAAGTGGGTGAAATAGCGAGGTGTATCATTGGTGGGTTATTAAACGTTGAGGTAATTCAAAGATACGTACAAGACTTAAGATAGAAAATGTTAACTTGGAATGTGATGTTTCACGGTGATTGCGAGCACGATGAATTGTGTTTAGATTTAAATTAGGTAGAGTGAGATCTCGTAAAAGATAATTTACTTAAAAGATATTTTTGCCTCATGTCAAAGCCTAAACTAATAGTTTGTCAGACCGAAAAATGAGCAATTTTTATGCTAATTCGAGATGATGCAACTCATGCATCAATTTATCACACAGCGTCTTTAAAATTTCAAAACATTCCATATAAATAAGTCATTTTCTCTTAAGTGCAGTGAAAAATCCCTTTATTTAAAATTCAAAATTTTTTACTTAATTTTTTAATTAAAATTTCATTCAAAATTTTTTACTTCCTTTATTAAAATATGGGAAGTAAAAAATGGAATACATTTTATATCAGAATAAATAAATTTAGTAAGACAGAAATGAGTAATGGAACAAAATATGTGCTCTCTATACGGTCGTCAGAAATAGTAATAATTGAAGTCAAAAATATTATTAATGTTGAGGTATTCTATTAATATAAAAAGTGCTCCAAGTTTAGATCCTGTTATTTAACATTACTCAAACACAGTCTAAATGAAACAGTTAAAACAGAAGAAAATTGGCAATCTTCTAAACATAAATTTAAAGGTTTTTTTTTTTTTTTTTTTTTTTTTTTAAGGAAATTAAACTTAAATATATGGATTGATCTGACGTCGTACTGGGGAGCAACACGAACACTACAGGGGAACAAACATCATAATTTTGAGCTTCGGTCAAGTGAAGAGGACGACACCTCTAGCTATAAGTTCGGAAAGGGAGGTGTCTGTTTCTCCTCACAAAGTTTTCAGAATTTACTCATGTGTATAATTATGAGAGGGAAAGAATATATTTAATTTGATTTTTAGCTAGTTTTTATATTTACTACCCCCTGCCTTTTTGTATAATATATTTCTGATAATTCTGATTTCAAAAACGTACAAGTATCAGAAATAATGAATTCTTTAATGCAAAAGACTAAGACTAAAATTAAGGTTCATCATTTTATCAAACATTTTTAAAAAATTTCGTAAAATTTTTCTTTTCAAAAAATATGCATTAATAAATAACATTTAAATTTTAGATAAGTTTTAAAAAATCGCTTATTTTACCTAACGCAAAGTCAAACGAATTTTTAAATATGAAAACTTTTTGAAATTGTTAACTATTTCTTTAATTCTCAATTTTGTTCTACAGCTTATTTTTTTCACCCTATCTTAATAAAACGAATATTGTAGAGAAATATTAAAATAACATTTTAATTCAGATCACATTAAAAAATGAACATAATAATAAAAAAGAAAATTACAGCTATCTTTTCCGTAAATGTATAAATTTCCTATGCATATGCAACGCATGAATTGACATGTTTAAAACCAAAAGCTACTGGATTTACTACAAAATCTACTACACAAAACTGGATTTACCGTGCTGCCATCTATAATTTCAGCATAGCTTTAAATTTAATACTCCACAAGATAAAAATGGAAAGATACAAAATGAGTTATTAAAAATAAAAATTTAAAAAATACATGCGTGTTTCTACCATTTCATTGTGACATATTAATTACAGAAAGGTAAAAATTTTACTGAAAGAAAAACATACTTCTATAGTAGCATTAATATATTGCAGTTTCCGCAAAAACATGAATTTCTATCTCTCATGTATCAGCAAGCAAACCTGCATAATACATCACAAACTTTTAATGCTTCATTCATTAAAAACACAAATTTTGAACGGGTATAATATTTCAGTAATACATTCTATTAATTTTTCTATGGAATATTTCCTTCAAAATAAATAATAAGTAAGATTGTCTTTTTTTTTTTTTTTTTTCATATCAATTCATATATTACTGATATCAATTGATAAAAAAAGTAATCACGTCATAGCAATTAATAAATTCATCTTTAAATAAACTAATAACGAAAAATCGGTCGTAATATTGAATCAAATTAAACGTTTGTTCGGAAAATCATAAAAAAATTTATATATATAATGTAAATAGATTTAAATATAAATATATTAAATTAAATAGTTAGTATTAAATTTATGTAATATTTTTCTCCTATATTATATTCAAAACAAACAAAAAGTATAATATAATTTTTTTGAAAGAATTAAAAATTTATTGTTCACATTATTCACCAAAAGATGGCAGTACTAGGAATCGGCGATTTACATGGATGACATATTTTCTACCAATTCACTAAGGCAGCTTCCGCAAGAAACATTGCTTCAACCAAACTCGCTACCAAGTGGTCTATACTCGAATGTTTGAATGATGATCCTATAATTCATTTTGGAATGAAATCCTTTCATAAAACTAAAAAAATGTATTGTGATAAAAAGTTACGTTTAATATTTGGATACACGCTATGAAAAAAACAAAAATCATGGAAACCAAGGTTGGCAAAAACTCGAGGACAAGAATGAAAATTTATTATATTATGTTCAAAATTATAGGAATTTCGAGATGAAACATGACAGACAAGACAAGATATTATAGAAAATGAATTCAGATACAAGTTTATAATAAAACGACAATCAATCAGGTAAGTGCAAAATTTAATTTTAAATTTTACTAATTTTGATATTATAGGATAATTGAAGAAATAATTAATTTACAAGTAACTATTCAATTTTATAATGCGCTAAAATATTAATGTTCAATAAAGAAATGAATCTCAAAACTGTATTAAATATTCAATTTAAAAGTTTACATTAAAATAATATTTCAATATAAATGCAAATTCATTTTGAGAATTTTATACATTTTTGTGGACATGATACCATTCTGAATATATTCCTTCAATATTTTCACATTCATACAATTTTTCTGCCATAATTATTAATACAAAAGAAATTTGATTGCAAAATTGCTAGTGAACTGATACATTGAAGGTATTTAAAACAAGTTTTTTTTCCCCTTCCAAAATTTAAGTTTAGATTTGATATCAATAAATATTCCCATACGATAATTGAATATCAAATGTATAGAATACACACATAAAATGTTACATAATCAATTACTTCAGATAAAAGAAAAATTATGAAGTAAATACGTTTTAATAAATTTGAAAATATTTGTTCTACAAAAAAATTTAGACAATTCTGGAATAAAAATTTAAGCAAAATAAAACTAAAGGGAAAAAAAATCTCCCTCCTCCAAATTTGAACAAATAGAAATACAAATTCTTAATCCAATTGGTTGAACAATGTCTCTTTAGAAGGTATTTCCCATTTCCTTAGATTTAATAGCATAATAGTAAGACAATAAACTTCCAATGAAGCTTTCAAATGTATGCTCTCTTTCAAACTAAAACAAATAAATTATACATTTCTAATATAATTCTTTTATAACAATTAGAATACATTTTTTTAAAAATCAATTTCTCTTTCATTTCAAATGCATCTAGTGTCAATCAACTGTGAAAAAATAATTTGAATGACGATAAACACTACACCATTTCTCGATAGATATGTTTCACAAATCAATTTATTTTTCATCAATTCCTAAAAGAGGACATGCAATTTTTGGTTATATCAAATCTTCTCACCACCTAATACAAATAGATGGCAGCACGTGTAGTTCACAGTTTAAATGATAAGTCAGCGCTTATCAAAACCATATTGTTATTTTTAAAAACAAATTCATCTCCCAAAGACTAATAATAATAAAAATTATTTTTTTGACATGCAAATTAATTCTTTAAATTCCATGCAGAAATTTACTTGTGAGAATATATATTTCGTGGTTAATTTTAGTTTACATGTGTACCAATTATTGTCTTTTTTTTTTTATTTAATTCTTTTTTTTTATTATTATTATTTAATTTTTTCCTCTTCGTCGTCATTTGGAATGGCATAGAAGACTTGTTTTGCACTGTAAATATTCTTATTTGTTGTACCTCTGTTGATGAAGGTTCATGAAATGATTTGTGTAAAATATTAAATACATATTAAAAGTATTGAAAAGTTAAGCGAAAAACGTAAGGGAAAAAAACGACAATTTTTGAATGTTTAAATTTTAATTTAAAATAATTAAATTTAGATTTTCTAGGCTGTTTACCTACGAATAATTAATTAATTGCATGTACGAGTAAAATATGCATATCTGAAAGGAAAATCGACATGAAGTAGATATTTGAAATAAATGAAGCCAAAAAATAAAGATGCAAGATATATATTACAAAACATAAAAATAAACATCGAAAGGCGAAATGTTTTGTATTATCAAAACTATAAACAACTTTAAACTTTGATTTAAATACTGAAAACTTACTGACGACCTTTATAAATAAATAAAAGTTTATAATAAATAATATAAAAATAAATAAATAAAAGTTTATTCTAGGTCTAAAAAAAAGTAGGGTCTACAAGATAAAAATGGACATAATGCAATATAAAAAGAGAGTAATTTGAATAACGAAGGTAAAATTTTACAGCTGGTTTTGTATCTGTGCGTGGTCCCTGAAAAAAAGTTGTAAATGAATAATTTTTAATCTAATTTATTACAGTTAGGCAAATTTTACAAAATATTAAGTTAAATTAATGGAAGAAATTAAATAAAATGGAAAAAAATATTTTGAAACGAAAACAATTAGTTGATTTAATATTTCAAATTTCATATCTTAAGTTGTCTATGTCAAGTTATTTATACCAGAGAACTCATATATAAACAGTTAATGAGTGCGACTTGTCCAAAGTTCAAATTTTCGCGTTGTGTGACTGATTGATAGTTTATTAATGTCGCACTCAGTACGTATGGGATCTAATACACGATAGCTATTGGCAACAGATCCCATAATTTTGAATCAAAATTAAGTCACAGGGACGATACTTAAATTGGCACCCCTGTCCTAGCTTCCGTACCTTGCCAACATGTAGACTTTTAATCCTGACAGATAAACAAGCATTAACTCTCCACACGACGGGTCTTTAGTGGAATCAGGACTGGAAGTATTACATTTTGAGAAACCTTTCATTAGTGGCTTTAAACAGGGTTGGCAACTTTTTTTAAAGGGGGGGGGGCATATTGTAATAGTTTTTGACTCGGTGAGTCTGGTATGCACACTGGAATATATTTACACGGGCAATTTTACTCCGGGAGCAACAATAATTACAAAAAAACATTTTAAATTTTTTTTTATTAGCAAGTGATATTTATTATTTACACATGCTAAAATATACACAAAAAAAGAATGATATTTCCATTTATTAATGAATGCATAGTAGGATGGGTAATGTTTTGCATTATTGCGATGAATATAATTCGTTTTTTTTCGAGCTCAAATTTCGTTAAACTTGGAGTTCGAAATTAGTACTTAGTTGTTAGTAAATAGTCATCTGATAACAATGATCTGTAGTGACTTTACATACATTATTTTCGAAAATATCGTTTCACATTGATATGTACTAACGAATACAGATATAAATCCCGACCATATAATTTTATTTGGCAGGATTTATCTTCCGACAGATATTTATAAAATTGAAATAGATCCATTTCTTTAAATTTTTCATTGTTAGCATATCATTCACTTCCAGCCGAAAGTCTCAGGGTAGTTCTTACATTATCCAGCCAAATGGATAATGAAATAAATTTGGGAGCGAATGAGTGAAAGTGAAGTTTAATGGCGCGAGAGCCAGATGTGACTATGCTGCACCAAATAAGATGTAACTGCGTTCCAGACGCTTGAAAAAAAAATGGAAAAAAGATTAAAAAAAAAAAAGTTTGACAAGGAGGGTCGAAAATACAGAAGAATCGCTAGTACATCCCGAGGTCGCGTTACCCGCGTTTACCAAAGACAGTAACCCCCCAATGAAAAAAAGGGACCCCTAGTGTGCCTCCAGGTCATGATGCCCGAACCTACCTTGAAGAAGGCAAGCCCTGAGGTCTCCGATATAGTCCTTTAGAGCAAGACGTGTCTGACTATTCCCTCATTACTTAGGATACCCATTTTAGTCGCCTCTTACGACATGCACGAGCTATAATGGGACCATTCTTTCACATCCGGGTGATGAAATATGAGAATGTCTAGCACTTTCATCAAGATACGAAAAACGCCACTGTGATTGTTATTGCAATAATTTTTTTTCAAATAAGAAACAATATTAATTGGCAGGCCGTAGACAGCTGATCTTTGGTTTAAGGCTCCCGTCGATACGCCACCACGAATTTCCCTACCTAATGTTAATCCTATGGAGTAACGTACTTTAAGTCTCACATCTAGAATATTTATTTTAACTGCATGGAATAAAGTGCATTTTAAAGAGCATTAAAAAATGAAGGCTTTTGTGCAGTTACTTTTTTTTCTGATTTTTCCAAGTATTTTTAAATTTTTATTAAAGATCTGAAAACTTGCATCCGGCGCACTAAATTGATCATAAAAATACTTTGAATAATCGGGGGGAAAAAAAGTAATTCCGCAGAATCCTTCCTTTTTTTTATGCTCGTTCAAATGAATATTTCCTTAAAAAATTTAATTTATTTTGCTGCTTGTAATTTGTTGAGTCAACAAAGTAAACAAGGAAAGAGGGGAAAGCAAAATTAAAAGTCCCGCCTTAGAGAGCAAGGATACATGGTAAAGACACATCGACAAAAGATTTATGATCCTTCCCGGTGAAGTCGGCCGATTTCTAGGAATTTTGTAGTTGGGGATCTGAGAATTCCTCTTTTGAAGCTTTATTTACAGTTACGTAATATCCGTTGAAAGTTTGTCTAGCTTGCTATACAAACATCTATGTGGTATTTCGTAGTGTTTAAAAAGTAAGCTTCATATACCATTTCTTAAAAAAAAGCAATCCTTCGTTTTTTTATGCTATTTTTACTGAGTATTTAAAAAAACACTATACAAATTACTTTATTAATTATTAAAATGAACAATAGATATTTTAGATACGTTATTTAGAGAGAGAGAGAAGAATTTTGCCTTTTTCTTTTAAAAAAAATTGTATTATAACTAAAGGAAAATTGAATAAAATTTTATGATAAAATTGAATGCTAATCTATCTACATAAATTATGCGCGTGACCATTTATTAATATTTTTCCAAAACTCCATTTGTAGGAATCAGATTAAAATAAATCGAATTTTTATGATTAAATGAAGAATACAGAGAAAAAATTTATTGCATTAAAATTTTTCTGGTTCTTAGATATGTGAACAATTTTACTTGGCTAATACATTTCTCAAGAACGGAAACATTATTTTACTGCTTTGAAACAGTATATGGAGTAGCCGAATGGTTATGCTCGCTATTTTGTGGTTAGTGATGTTTTAGTCGAACCGAATTTAAAAAACAATAAATAGCTCTCAGGTTTCTTCCAATTGCGACGCTAATAAATATTCAATCCTTACATATTTTGTTTTAAGATTTCGACCTCGAATTAGCTTCCCCCCCCTCTTTTGTATAGCAATTAATGCAGAATGAAAATTATTAAATGGATAGTATAAGAATAAAGCTCTGCCAATAAATATTAGCCACCCAAGGGGCTATTGTTTTCTATACCCTATAAATGTCGTACCTGACCACTTTTCAAAAATTAACTTTTTTCTTTCTTTTTTACAACGTTTTTCTGAATTTCACTTGGTGTGTGTGTGTGTCATTAAATTTTCGATCGTTAATTTAGCCAACTTCCCATCAAGCTGGAGCTTTGAAATTTTGGGAATCGTTCGTACTCGCCTAACAATGCAATATTTAGACGTTTGCGACAAGTTTTAACTAATATTTCAATAAGTCAAAATATTCTTTCCTCTCGGCGCTTTTAGGATTGAGGGAAAAATTTCTTTCCCCCTCTGGAAGCACCGGGCACTCCCCCATGCCGCATGAGGAATCGTAAACCTTTTGTACTCACAAAGGGGAGATACTATCTCCCCTTTACTATCTCCGAGATAGTAAGAGTTGCTGACTTTTAGTCAGTAATCATTCGCAAGAAAGAAAGTTTCCAATATTTGACGCCATGTCTTATCACAATAATTTTTTCTGAATTCTGGCTCCCATTCTTTTTTTAATAGAATGACTTACAAACTTTCAAATGCACGTTTTGATTTTATGAGTATTATGAATTTTTTAATACTCTCACAAATGTCTCTTTTTAAGTAAATCAATCCAGAATATTTCTTATACGAATTGTCATATAAATTAAAAGACTTCAAAATTTCATTTTCAAAAGGGGGAGGGGGGAATGTACTTGTTCAATTTAGATCATTCAAATGAGAATTCGAGAAACATTTTCATGTTAATAAACTATTTAATGCAACCCAATTCTTTTAAATTTAAATACAATATATTTTAATTAGAGTACCAAATCTTTAATTTAATATTTCTACAACAAAATCGATGTACAAAAGCTTCAATTCAAAAACTGAATTCAAATTCATATTAATATCAAATGAATTTTTGATTCCTTCCCCCTTCTCAACTGAATTCTCAATCCAAAAAATACTATAACAGTTCTCCCTATTTGAAATAATGTCTAAATCATACTTAAATATCATATTACCTCCTCTTATCCTCCTACAGAAAAAAGGAGAATTTTTTCAAAAAATAAAATCATGAATATCACTGACCAAACAAGATATATGTTTTAAAAAAATGAAATTTTATTCTCATTTTCATATGGAGAAAAGAATGAAATTTTAAATGTATAGCAAAGAAAATCATTTATCAAAAAAAAAAAAAATCACATTACTGACATAACAAATGATGTTTAGCTCAAGTGTCATTGATAATAAGTGTTAAACAATTCACAGTATTTACAAAAATTCTTATTGCAATAATACTGAACCTCAAACAATAAAGCGATTGTACAACATAATATAATTTATTATTAAATAATATATTTTCCATTTTAGTAACATTAATATATTTTCCATTTTTACAAATTAGATTATATAAGTATACAATTATAAAACATCTAAAACAATATGCAACTGTTTATCATACAAATGAACACAATTACTCTGGTAATTTATTCAAATTTCAATGCCATATATTTTGCAGAGAATTTCAAATGTCAACAAAGTTATATATATATAAAAAAAAAAATGTGATGTGTCCCACAAAAGCTGCAAAGCATTTTTCCATTACACATTTTTTTCTGTTCATTTCACAGTTTTTCCATTTTTACAAAATGATTTTTTGGAAACATGTACACAGTTCCAGGGGGGAAATGAGAATTTTTATTTTTATTATAAATATATATCAAATTTTTAACAAAAAAATATTTATTTATACCTAAGAAATTATTTGTAAATGTATTTAACAGCTATCAATCAATATCTAAAAATGAGTAAAACAAGATATTTCATATCTGATAATTCAGGAATCAAATCTCAAATATCTATTTAAATACATACATATCCTTTTAAAAAAGCATTTGATGATCAATCTTTACCGATTATTATAATCATTGATTTATGTTATTAAGCGTGTAATAGCTTATAAAATGATAACATATCTCCACAAACACTTAAAGTAGATAAGTTTATCATTTAGATAAGATTCAAAAAGTTCATAAGTTTAAGTATGTTATTAAGAAATTCTTTGGAAAATTGATATATTTTTCAATGGCAATTTATAATCTTATCAGTTGTGAAAGACGTCTTTGTTTAATGTATATATACTTAAAATCAAAAAAGAATTGCAATGGCAAATTTTACAGTACTCTTTAAGCAATACTCTTTTTAAATATTTTATTCCATTTTGAGGACAAAAAACTTAGAGAGAAACTAAATTAAGGTTAAAATTTTTGAAGTATTAAATATATACCACAACTGAAGACAGCAAATAAGTAATTTCTATAAATTTGTATGATATTGAGACTTATTTTCATGAAAAACTTTTCAAAACTCTAGGCAATATAGATTTTTCCATATCAGATTTAACTACAGTAACAATAACATAAAACTTTTCAATATAATTTTAGAATTGACCAACACATTTTATTCATAAATTTGCTCACTAATCCCAAGGAAAATGTCCATTTCAGAAATAATGTATGATTCAATGGTTAAATTAAAATTATTTTAATACCTAATACTTTTGAAACACATTCAATTAGCCTGTTTGTAACATATTCAATATCAAAACACATTGGGTTTTGTGATAATAAGACAAGTATTTTTCTTAACATCCAATGAATTTTCTCACCTGATTCACTCCAAATAAATTTTGTAAAGTAATTTACCCATTAGCTTTAAAATTTATAATTATTGTTTTATGGACTCTTTTATGTATAACTTATTGACAGAAAAATTGCAGAATTCCTTTATATAAGAATTCCTTATTACTTTTTGATTGCAGAATTCCTTTATTATATATTCCGTTTTATAAGAGAAAAATTCCTGTCATAAATCAAAATTCATGCTTCATTCATCCAATTTTTTGTAGGTTTAAGTCCTTATTTTTAAAAGAAAAAACAAGTTCCATCTCCTTTAAGCAAAATGCTCTTTATATATATATATATATATATATTTCAATAACATTAAGATCAAAAACTTTTTCTTTGATAATTCTGAAAACAAATATGCAATATTCTATTAGAAATGAATCCCCATGTATAGTCTGTCTTTTGATCTCAGCTAGTGTCTCATCTGCCTTTCTTACTTAGGTGTTTATCATAAATTACAAAATGTGTATGCAAAACTTCATGATGTGTATACAAATATTATTTTCTATGCAAAGAATGGCTCAAGAGTAAATGAAATTGACTTTTTTCTCAGAGTTTTATTCACTCTAGATGAACATTGCCCTCTTTGTTTACAAAATAAAATGGCCTTTTAAAAATAGAAAACTTGCACCCTAACTTTTTTTCAAATCAATAAATTCCATCTTGTATTCAAGGGAAAAACTTCCTATCAATTTAATGTTTTCAACATTAGCAAAGCTCAACAAATAAAAAGAATGAGAATATAATGAGTTTGAGTTAAAACAGATATTTAAATTAATTACAATTAAAAGAAGTCTTTTGATTTAGATTGATTGATCGGTTTTACTAACATCACACTATAGCTTTGAAAAAAGCAGGGAAAGTGAAAAAATCAGTTGCAATGAAATTATTTTAATTTACACTTCAATCAGAATATTCAATCCTTAATAAAATGGGGGGAAGCCCCTTCCCATGCCCTTTAACTTCACATAAACCGTACGTAAGGAGACAATTCATAGTAAACAGACCAGTTTTCAAAACAGTTATAATATGAGCCCAAATGTTAATACCTGAAACGTGATGGTAAGAGCTGAATCACATTTGTAACTGGTAAAAAACCCTTCCAAGAGTTATGGGCCAAACTGTTCATCCTGAATCAGACTTATAAAAAAATACTAAAAGAGATTAATTTACTAAGTTTTTACAGCTAACAATTTCTAATCGAGAACCCAGTATAATGGTGTCAGTAATAAGACGATATCAAACAGCCATCTTTACACGTAACTTTTACCAAACCATTTTAAATGCAAGTATCAAATATTTGCAAAAATGTATTGGCATATTTATAATATTAAAAATGCATTTTACAATTATATGTTTGAAATTACATATTTTTATATTAAAGTTCAATTACCATTTTTTTCACATTGAGTTTCCTTGTGTTAACCATAATAATTGTTACAAATTCCGATTTCAGAATATACCACAATCTCAAATCAATGAAAGGAATGCTTGTGATATCCAAACATTTGGAATAACGATGAAAAATATACAATCCCTCAGAAAAGTTTAATAAAATTCTTTAGTTGGATATTTTCACTACTTAAGTTCATTGCTTTCTTTTTTTAAAAAAAGTATTTGGGTCCAAATAATTAACTTCAAAAGTTAAGCAAGATTTTAGCAAAATTCTACTCATTAATTAATTAATAGATTTCATAAACAAAGTAACTAGCTACATTATTGATTGAAGCTGTGCTGTCTCAAATTACAGTAATACATATGAAATTGCACAAGATGGCAGATTTTCTTGGCATGTGTATATGTAAAGGAAGGGGAGGGGAAATTAACTGAAATCATTAGTTCTCTAACTACAGTTCTGACTCCCCCCCCATAACAATAGGAAACTCCTTATGTAAAACCACTTGATTCTCAATCCAATATCAGCACTTTAGAATCGCCTGACATTTATTTTTTAAGGGGCAAAAAAAAAAAAAAAATCAGCTACATTATGTACAGAGAGAAAACAAAATTACTTTTTTCAGCCTATTTTCACTTGAAATTATACACATTACTAATTTTATAATTACAAAAAAAAGTCAAGGTTCAAAAAAGGGGGCCCCCCCAAAAAAAAGGCAATTTGTGATATTTCTCCGCAATTATGGAATAAATACAAGCAAAATTCAAATAAAACTTATATTCACATACAAAAATCCAAGCGAATGCACTGGGACACAATATGTAACAATGCATCTAATCCATGATCCCTTTACAACATTCTTAAGAAATTTTCTTCTCATAAAAATCAAGAATTAACTTCACATATTCTTCAAGTTAAGTAATAGATATGACACAACCATAAATTCAAGTCAATATTTCTGCCAACTTTATTGTATCCAATAAAACTTCTGATGAACTACTACCTTTATATTTTCTAAGCAAAGGAGATAATTTACTTAAAAAATTGTTTCACATCTTAGAGTAAATAGTGCTTTTCAAATATCCAAAAGTATAACTCCAGGTGTAGATTAGATTACAGCCACTTTTCTAAAAAATTTAAATAGCCAATGTACTAATGTTCCAAATTATTTTCAACACTTATTTATGGATTCAATAGTACCTTATGCAATTGTTCTTTCAATTCTAAAACCCTGAAAAGATAAAACTAAAATATCTTCGTACAGACCAATTGCTTTAACATTGATTTTTTCAAAAACATTTGAAAGAATTTTAGCCAGGTGCATCTCTTACTTTTTGACTATAGAACCTAAACTTCATTCTTATCATTATGGATTTGAACCATTAATAGACAGCAGAACAGCAACATATCTCACACACAAAGCTATTGTAGATGTCAAATGGGAAAAAAACTTCTTTAAAGAATAAGCTTGGATATAAAGGGTGCTTACAATTCGGCTAATGTAACTGGGATTTTAAGCGAGTATCTTCAAATAGGAATCACAGAGAAAATGACATTTCTCACATCAAGATCACTACAGGCTCAAAGCAAAGTTGCCACTCATTGAAAAAAGAAGCTCCAAAAAGTCTGCATCAAGACAGTGTTCTCTCCCATATAATATATAACCTACATGTGGTTATTAAAATAATGGAAACACCACAAAAGAACACAAAAAACTTTATTAAAATGTAGGGCCACCTTTGGCATGTATAATAGCCTGAATATGTCTGAATATAGTACAAACCATACATGATGTTTAAAGGTATTTCATAAAATTTTTCATGAAGATATTGGGAAAGTTCAAAGAAAGAGGATGGTGCTGAAGAATACATACAGGCTCTGTAAGCTTTCTGAAGTAGACAAGGGTGGCTAAATAATATTGAAGTTCAGTGAATTGAGAAGGATTCAGTGGATTACCTTAAGCCTTGATAAAAGCATGGTAGTGAAACTTTCGTATAAAAAAATTCGAACATGTCCTCACATTACATGATTGGATTCCCACTCTCATGGCAATCCTCCACAAAATATTTGGGAACATATTTTTGAAAGCAGAAACAAAACTTATCTATGATGAATCAAATGAAAAATAAAGCTTTAAAAAAATAAATGGTCTTTAAAGGTTTGGCATATAAGCATTATGTTTCAAGAGCTGAAGATTTAATCAAATTAACCAAAAATGACAGGACACTCAGCTCAAACTTTGTAATATCATACAAACTAAAGCTCTCAGATTTGCATTGATCTTGCAATGGACCCCAAACATTATGCTCTTTGTAAACAAATTCATTAAACAGGAAAGTCTCTCAGAGAAAATAAGACGGTTGGCAAATAAATTTTTTATCATTCAAGTATCAAATGGTAGCTTTTCTCCTATGCATCTCAAAAGCCTTGGAAAAATAAATCTAACAATACAAGAAGGAGACAAAAGCAGCAACATGAATATTTTTCACACTTTGAAGTTTAAGAGAGGATAAATTGTGTCAATCCCTAGGTTGATATATATATATATATAGTTTTCTAGTGAGATCTCTCTATATCAATGAATTCCGATTTTAAGATAAAAATTTACCAATTTTTTGTTATAAGTGGACTATTTGATGAAATAGAGAATCATAATTTCCTGAAATTTTTTTCCTAATATTTATGGATGCTTAAAAAAACCAAAATATAACATCTGTAGCAGATATAAAAAATGCCTCTTTTGCTTACAAAGTAAATCACATTAATTCTATCATCATGGTAGAAGCACTAGCTATATGCCAAGCTTTAGATGATATAACTATAGTAAACAAAAATTTGCTGATTTTGTGCAATAGCTACCCTTTGCTAACTGCACTTAAAAATTATAATGTTTAATCACCAAAAGTCATCCATAGATTAGCCAGTAAGATATTTATACAATTGCATTTTCATAATCAGTCGAAACTACTTTCGATTTGGGGATACTTGCTAATTTTCAAGGAATGAATAAGCGGACAATCTCACAAAATCCAATATGGAGTCCAATATATACAGAGACTGGATTGCCCAAGAAGACAACAAGAGCAATATTTTCAGAAACAAAATAAAAAGAACAAATGAAAATTTTTATTCAAGCAAATATCATGAAAATTTAGGGAGCATCCCAACTATAGATACAATATCCAATTATACAAAGCAAAAGAAAAGAAATACTAAGCACTCAAATCATCAACAAAATGGTCATAATGCTCGGGCTTTTACAAAATTTTTATTTAAATTATAATGCATTATGTAGTACCTGTAACAGTATCAATGATTTGGAACAGATTCTTTTGTTTTGTAGAAAATATGTATACCATAAAATTCACTCTTGGAATATACTTAAGATAGTCACATAATGCAATTTTACTTTCAAAGAGCTTTTGGAAATGTAATTGCTAATAATAAATGTTCAAAACATTCTTACAAAAGATGAAATATTTTAATATCTATTGAACTGAAGGAATATGTTAAAGGGGTTTTATTTATAGCCTTGTAGCTCATTAGACAATAAAATCTATCAATATATGAATAAAGTAATCATGATGCATTAGGATTAAGATATAAATTAAAACACATGTAGCATCTTACAATTCTTGCTCGTTGACCACCCGGAATGTGAACTGGCATTGTAGATAAACAAATGATCAAGTGTGAAAAATCAAATGCAAAAAAGTGAATTCCTTATTCAATGTTTGCCCAATCATCAGCTTTTAACACAGGTTACCATTTTAAGGTCCACATTCATGATTTATGTAATTAAGATAATGCTAATGATAAAAAAAATTATTTAAAACAATTTTTTTAATAAAATGGCAAAACATGATTTTACTTCAAAAGTTCTAGGACTGATCTAGAATAGAAGATACTGCATAACTTGGAATGGAAAAAACCCAATGATTAATAAGTATTTAAGTATTGCACAAGTAGTGAATTTACTAATATGCCCCCTCGTCTAAAACATTTAAAATTCTACACCTAAATATACAAATATCGAAGATAATAAATATAACTGCAAAAATTACTGGTTTTTTTCTCATCATAATGAAACAGTCTATAGTTACTATTAACAAACCAAAATGCAATTTCTGAAAATAATATTAATCATGAGGTTGTCAAATGTATGTAAAGTTTGATGAATCCTAATGAGAAAATGTATTAAAAAGACAATTCTTCAATTTTGTTTATACTTTCAAACCTATGCAGATTTATACACATAAATAAAGTGAGGAAACCCTCAAGAGGTGAATCTTTTATGCATGGAGTTTTTTCATGACATTGATTAGAAACATTCTTCAAGCCTTTGATTAAAACACTACTTTAAAAAAAAATCATATTTATGTGTATAGTTATTTTAGCCTTACTCTTTAAATATACTTTATTTGAGTTTCATTTGTCAAAAGATTTAGAACTATTTTTACTACAAAAGTAAGAAGAGATGTGTTAGTACTCGGTTGCATATTTGGTGAATTTCTGAAGTTGTTCCAAAATGCCTTTTTTTTTTTTAAAATGATCGTCAATCTGGAAGTTCATCCTTGAACTCTGTTTTCAAAATAGTACACTCATCAAAAACTGAAAGAAAGCAACAATTTCAGAAAGACTTAAAATAGACGTAGAAAAAAAAAACTTTCTATGATTTTAAAAATGTTGATTTCTCTGAATTTTCAATGAATTCTTCAATTTTAAAGCAAGGTTTCTTCCCAGTTTTGAAATAATGATATTCCAGAAAGGATGACTTTAAAATGCATAACATAAATTTAAAAAGATACACATTTTCTACATAAGTGTTTAAATTTAGTATAACAACAGAAAAACTAAAAAAAAAAAATGTTAAAATCTACATGTGTTTTTAAATACAATCATAGAAATAATTTTATTTAAATGTACTTATATTTTTACAAGCATCTTTTATGTACTATAAATACCAAAATTAATAAAAAAAAGAGAGAGAGAGAGAGAGAACTAAGAAAAATTTCATTCCAAAGAAAGACAATTTGTAAAAAAAAATTAACAAGAACAGCACATAACAAATTTACAAAAAGACACTGAAAATTTTGAAGCTAGAAATATGACATGAAAATAAAATGCAGACAAACCATACAAAAATTTTTTTAAAAGGTTAAAATAACTAACTGCAATATTTTATTACTATTGCCAAGTGAGAGATATTACATCAATATTTGGTAAAATCCTAAATTAGCATGCTTTTGGTGCAATTTTCAAAACCACACCAAAGTGGAGCCAAACATGGGATTGCCAGAAGAAAGGTAATTGGAAGAAAGGGTTAGGTAACCAGAAAAATGGTCACCAGTTAGGCAATTTATAGACAAAAAATTTCTCTGGTTGGAATGCAATTTAGCACAACCACCCTTGATGACTGAATTTTTTTGGGTGATATTTTGCCAAATATGACTACCCTGTTTTCTCTGTATTGAGAAGCTTCTAGACATGCCAACCCTTTTGATTTTCCAATTTAAGTTAGAAAATTTCAGGTTCTGTTTTTTTTTTTTTTTTAATAACCTCTTCCTTCTGATGGTTAGTAGATTAATTGTTTTTCATGTTATGGTTTTTTTAAGCCAATTATGGTACATTTATTTTTGTGGCTTCGTTTTAAAATCAACCCAAAACTTTTATTTCTCTCCAAAAAAATGTTTTTTTTTTTTTTTTTTTTTCAGGAGTTCATTGATTATGTTACAAGTTTTTAACCAATTAGAGGTTCCGATTTTTTGCTCGGTCATTTCTAAACTGAAACCTCACGGAAATTTCTAGAATATTCAAGATAGAATGTTATTTTATTCCTGGATTGCTTCAAATGAAGAGTTCTGTGGATTTTTTTGTTCTGTTTTGAAATGTTTTGTTTTTGATGGATTTCTCTTACTCGATTATTTCTATGATTTTGCATGCTTGGATTGATTTCTATTTCTCCCTGTCAAAATTCTGTGTATTTTTTCCTGAGTCCAAGTACTTATAATAGCTACAAGTATGAGTTTGAAAGAGGTAAGTGAATTTATGTTATTTTTTTTTTAATTAAATTTAAGAAAGGAAGGAAAAACTCCTATTCTTGATAATGTTTTTAAATTAGATTCAATTTCTTCTTCCTAAGAATGTTCGAAATGTAGTGATAACATGAGATTGTATAACAAAGATGATACAATTGTTGGTTTTGATTGGCATTACAAGGAAAAAAAGGAGAAAATCCTCATTATATTTGTAGAAGCATTAAGAGAGGTTCAATACTTTTCCTTAATTAAATTAGATGTGCAATTTTGTTCGAGTAAAGAGATTGTGTTTTGAATAGTTTAAGAGTGAGATGAAAATCCAGTTGTATATCATTACGTTTTGACAAAATAGATATTTGTTTTCCTGTAAATAACTGGTTGATGCTCTTCGAATAACTAGATTTTGTTTGGTAGGTGTTTGAATGAGTTTGTTGATCAGAATATTCTCTCAAAAGAGAGAGAGATCTGTTTTAATGTGCATGATAATGCCAAGCCACGTGATTATATTTTAAAGAAAAGGAACAAAATGTGATGAATATTAATGTTGTTGTAGAATGAAAGAAAGGCATTTTGTTATTTGTTTAGTCAACAGAAATCGAAATTTGTTTTTATGTGTTTATATTCCTTGAGTAACAAGATTTTGGTTTGGAAGGTGCTTATGAATGAGTTCTAGTGAAATGAAAATCTGGTTACCATTGAATAACACTCAAAAGAGGAATAATTGATGTTGGAAGCATTAATGCTTTCAAATAATTAGGGTTTCATTAGATATTAGTGCAATTTTCTTAGAATCCATCAGAAAAATAAGTAAGAATTTTTTTTTTCTTATTTTCCTTTTTTCCGCCTCGCAGACTTAACGTTCTACCAAAAAAAAAAAAAACACCAAGTTTGGCGATTTTTGAAATCATCTCTTGGTTAAGCTTAATTGCATTCTCACCATTTTTTTTTTTACCAAGCACCATGCTACCATAGGATTCAACTCAATTTTTAATAAGAATTAATATTTTTTAATATTCTTCAATTTAAACCAATTGTGAGGTAAAAACATGGAGGATGTGGATGGAGCTAAATAAGTTACCTGTTGCAAAAGAAAAAATACTAAGTTGCCGGCTATCTGAAAAGAAATTGTCAAATTCTTACAACAAGATTTGGGCAGAAATTTTCCAGACCCCAAACACACTTGTACCCAAATAGAAAAACAATTTTGGAAAGTGACAGCTCACCTTAAACATAGTCATTTTCTTCAAATTAATGGAATCTGATAAACATATTGTATAATTTTCATTAATTAAACTGCAAGTAAATTGATAAAAACATTCTGTTTTGAATTTCAGCTCAACGGCAATCAGTTATACAAATAGCTTTAATATCTCCCACCTGCCGAATTTAGCGCCAAGTATCATGATATGAAAAAGGGTTTCCAACAATGTTTCCAACGTAATTCCATGTTCAAAAAATAAAAATGCATATTACAAATTGAGGATATTTTTAAGGGTACTAGGACATTCTTCGTTTCCTTTAAGTTGAATATGTCATGATTTTTCAGATATATTTTCATATTAATGCTATTTTTAAAAATATTTATATATATATAAAATATTTCACTCATCATATATATATAGTAAACAATTTGTAAGATATAGTGAACCTCATCTTTTAATGATAGTATTGTATATTTTCTTTGAAACAATTATAGAGCTTCGTTACTTTCGATATTTAATTCATTTTCTTTATTTCATATAAAAAAACCATTTCTTAAAACTTAGGTATTGCTTAGAGTGCCATCCAATGAGATGTGGTATGGGTTGGATACAAATTATCATTTATTGCCAAACTTGGAGGTATTTTTTGGCAAAAAATTTAGGTGGGCGATACTAAAGCTGAACTATGCAAACTAACACTAAATCACTAGTTAAAAAATTTGACTCTATAAGAAAATTGATACATCAAAGTTGGGCCCAAAGTTGTTTCAAAATGAATAAATTTTATAATTTAACTAAGATTAAAAATTCATATGATAATATTGTACATTCACTACACTTGAAATATGCAACGGCAATGGATATTTACAACAAATTTAATTAGTTATAAGCAAAAGATTAATTTCCTTAAAACTTTTAATTAAAACCAAAGCAAAAGTCCAATTGTGAAAAGCAATACTTTTTTTGAAATTTTTTTTTTTATCTTACATCCATATCCAAAATTAATAAAAATCTTTAATCCATATGCCATATGCAAAATCAAATACTGTAGAAAAATGAAATACATATACCTTTGACAACTTCAACAATTTAAAATATTTCAACTCATAATTCATACTTTAACAAGAAAAATATATTAAACACATAAAATTAAATCATACATACAGCTCTGCAACATTTCAGTCAAAGTTTCCAAACAAGATCGTTCAGCATTTGTGAATCCAGCTTCATAACACGCAATGCTTACGGCAGCAAATAAAACTTTTCTTCTGGCAGTAGAAGCTGCTAAATCTGTAGCAGACATCTCTTTTGGTGTAAAAGGTAATATAACCATAGACAACAAAATAACTATGAACTACAAAATAAAAAGAAAAGAAAAACAAACTTCTTTTTACACACAAGTTAAAAGTTTTCTTTTCAATAACAACATAATTTTGACGTTGCCATCTTTGGCCTCATAGTAAAAGTTTCGAAATAAATGTTGCTTGATTGATTTAAAGTTCAACTTAAATTTCTTGAAATTCTGACATTAAAAATCTAATTAAATAAGTGGTAGTTTATTGATCCAATGTTTCCGTTGGAACGGAAAAAATATGAATTAAATCAAAATAATAAGCAATAAAACTGAAACAGTCAATTTCTGTTACTATAATGAAAACTTTTTAGCTTAACACCACTTCTCCGTTTGTTTAATGAAAACTGTGCTGTTTTCACAGTTCAGTTTTTATAATACAAATAGTTTTTATATTTTTATAAAAAAAATTCAGTTTTTATATTACAAATTTTGTTAGGATATTAAAAATGGGAACAATTCTAAATGGTTTTAAAAATCTTCGAAGAACGAGTACCATCCATCATTATCTGTGTAAAAATGATTTCTAAAAATAAGTCAATCCTCTGAGTTTTCTTAAGAATTTAATTACTTCTTAAATTGTCTATGGAATAGTTTTAGATCAACTGAATTGTTTTAAATCATGAAATCAAAATTATGCTTGAAAGTTTGAATGAACTACAAATTATTTAAACTCTAAAGTTAATGTTACGAAAAAAATAAGACATTAAAAATTAATTTTATCCCTTCACTCATGAAATAAAAACTTTTCTTATCATACGTAGCTGTAAAAACTTTATATCTTGATTTGACCTTGTTTTTATGGAATTTGATTGGTGGTACGGGAGGATGGTTCATATCGTCTCATCATCTGATTTTCTCACGTCTGAACCGGTCTTGGGCAATAAGCAAACTGAAATTTAAAGGAAAACTTTCCTGAAACTGAGTGCCGATATATCTCCTGACGTGTGAACATTATTTTTCCTCTTTGTTACATATAATATTATCTCACTTTAATTAATATATTTTCGGCAGTTCTTTGCAAAAATAATATAACATATTAAAGATGTCGAAAATACAATGTAAGTTTCGGTTTTCTTTCTCTTTGATTTGTCGTAATTTATGAAAAAGAAATGTTTTCTGCTCATGAAGTTCAAATACAGTGTTTTAGATGAATTTTTATGCAAAGATTTGTGATATTTTTGTACAAGTACGTAATTCAAGAGAAAAAATTTAAAGTGTCCTAAATTAATAATTTTTTAAATGTATGTGTATTAATGGAATAGAAATCTTAATTTCTTAAAACGAAAAAGAAATTCTGAAAACATAAAATGTGGTGTAAATTAGCAAATTTTATGCAAAAAATTTTAGAGAAGTAAATTTATTTCCTGTCTTTTAATTAATATCTGATCAAGATGAATTTTTTTTTTTTTTTTTTTTATGTTTAGGTGGGCCTGTTGTTGAAGTCCTTGGTGATGAGATGACAAGGTATTTGTAAATGATTTTTCATGAAATCGGAATAATTTTTTTTTTTAATAATTTGTTTGCTTGTTTTTAAAAACTTACAATTGTTGATTATTTTAATATGAATGTGATTGGATTCAGCAAAAAAAAAAAAAAAAAAGCTGTGTTCTTTTTTTCTGATTTTGATAATTTTCATTACATTTTGGTGGAAAAGAAATGTATTAAATAATTTGAATGGTAATACTTTCCATCAGATATTTCTCATAACCTTGCATGTTTAAGATGTATTCAAAGAAATTAAACTAATTACAAATGGAAGTCAAAATAGGGTATAAATTTAAAAAATTTTTATGATTTTCTATTTAATAAGTTAATAGTTTTAGATTGAACAGAAATTAGGATGGCTAATTTTCTAACTTTGTCGTAGATTTTTCCAAATTTATTTGATACTTGTGATTATCATTACAGCAACATTTCTTTTTACAGCTAACTTCCAAATAGATGTGGTCATTTGTGGAAGCAGTTGTTTATCATACAAGGATTTTAAGAATCGTAATATCACAAAATATATTATTTCAATTATCTTCAGAAATTAAATTTGTATTTCGACATTTTGTCTAATTAATTTTTTTAATTAAGAATCGTAACATTAACAGTTATAAAGAGACAATATCTCATAAAAAATATAATTTAATCAGTGAGAGTTAATACAGTGGAAAATAACTTTTTAAAATTAGTATTTATAACAAATGAACCAGTTTCTGTACCTATTTTTATTATGAAAATGCTGTTTATAATGATAAATATGAGAACATAGTTCTGTGTTTTTATATTTAAAGGTAGATAAAGTGTGACCTTTTTAAATTACCTAAAATGAGAATTCATGTTACATTACTCGGAACTTGTCTATTATAGCGGCACTCGTCAAATTAGGATTACACCAAGTCGTCGCCAAACTCGTGAAGCCTATCTTTTGATACAACCTACTTGGTGATATTTGTTATTCGCTTGGCTATTAATCATCGGGCGTCGCTATAATAGACAAGTACCCATTACTCAGATAATTTTGAATCTAATGTTACTACTCTCATTTTACAAATATATTGGAAATTATACTAAATGAAGAGTTGGATTATTTATCGTATATTTTCAATAGATCAATCAGAACTTTTAAATTTCTTGATTTTGATTTTAAAATATTTTTTAATGATTGAAATTTTTTGATCTTTATTAACTGTATCCTAAAATTTATTTTAAAGAAGAAAAAAACTAATGATTAATTCTATGAAAATTTTATTTTTTATGAAAAATGTCTGTTTTATAATTTGCAATGTAACTGAAAGTCATTCAGATTATTAAATCATTTATTAATTTAGAAGTTCTCAGTTATTTGAAAATTTTAGAAATGATAGGCTACATTTTCTGTCCAGTTTTTTTAGAAACTGCATAAAACTTTAGAAAAAGCTTACTTGATTTTTTTTTTAAAACTTTTTGAAACAATTATTGATATAATTAATTCTTGGAAAATTTTTGAGGATTCACAAAAAAATTTCATGGGAAAAAGGCAGATCATGTCCTGAGTAAAACATTACTAAAGAATGTGTCCTGTGGTTATTACAATCAAGATGTGTATGTATGATAAATTTTCCTTAATATCTTAATTGTTTTTTGTTGTTGTTGTTGTTAAGACAGGATTATTGAATATTTGCATTGAAGAATTTCTTCATTTCACAGCATGAAAAGTTTTTGTTTATTTATGCATAGTAAATTTACTTTTTTTTTTAAAAAAAAAAAAATGTTAATGAAGTTTATCTTTCTTATTCTATTTTTTATTTTAGAATAATATGGGATTTAATTAAAGAAAAACTCATTTTACCATTTTTGGATGTAGAACTTCATACATATGACTTAGGAATTGAAAATCGTGATGCAACAAATGATCAAGGTATAAAATTGTGTAATTTAATATGAAATTATTTTTTTCCGATTACTACTGTGGAGTTATTCATGTTAATTATTTTATATTTAATGTAATGTTCCTATTAAATTTTTTTATTATTTTATGGGATTTAATGAATCTTGCTCAATGGCAATTTTGTGAAAATTATTTAGACACATTTGATTAGTTATTATTATGTATTTAAAAAAGAGAGCTGGTTAAATTTAAAATTATCAAATAGAATTTTCTAGAATTCGATCTATGTTTATTTAATACATAAGGTGGTTTAAAGTACCAAACTAACTTCTTACATAAATATTAGGGACAACTCCTTCCTTTGCATTAGGTGCAATCAAGCTTACTGTTAAAACAGAAGAAGAGGCTTCAAAACTGCTTTTAATGTTGTGTGTCTTGCCACACTCAACTTTGAGAATGTCCTTCAATCATCCTGGTTTCATCCAAACAGTATTTTGATGCATTTTCTTTCTTTAACTCCTGAATTTTTCTCAAATAATTTCTACTCCACAAAAAAAATGTGTTTTTTAAGAAACACAGTCTGTCTTTTCCTTTTCTCATATGAAAATCCAATGTCTTTCAGTATTCTGTACAAGGTAGTCAGATGTATGTTTCTCAAAAAATTTCGGTATCATCGTTCAATTCTTTCAGAAGGTTGAAATCTCATTTCAACAAAAAAAAAATTATTAATTTTTCGTTGAATGCATGACAATGTAAAGTCATCACACTTTATCAACTTTCTTTGCTTACTTATGGCACCAAGTTGTTTTTTCAGAAGAACTTAATGTCTTTTATTTTTTTCAAATGAAAAATTGTTCTTTTAGAAACACTTGTTAGTTGAAAAGCATTTTGAATGATGTGATTGACAGATTCTCAAGGGTTTTCTTCTCGAAGTTGAGAATAACCATTCAATATGTATCTCTGGACTCCATTTCAAATTGATTTTACTCACTTTGATGTTGTATACAGAATGATCGGTAAAATTATTTGATCAGCCATGTTTAGAATGTAAAACAAAAATGAAGAAAATTGCACAAGAGATAAGAATCGTAAGTATGAACAATTGCAAAGACACAAAATGAATGGCATAGTATTGGCGTGGAACATAGCAAGCTCACTAGATATGCTACCTTGAAAACTGGTTTCAAGCAAACTGGAAATCTATCTCATCACGGTTTTGACTATATTCATTCACTTAGCTTTAAAAAAATATTGGTTTAACATATATCCTTAAAATCATAATTTCTATTATGTATGACAATTTTTTTTTTACAAATTTCTATGCATTTTTTTTTTTTTTTTTTAATTTTAAATTTCAAAACAAGATAGCACTATTTTTTAAGCGGATTGGTACATTTTCTACCCTCAGTGCTGCCAAGTTAAGGTGAAACAGAGTGTAACATCAGGAGACTGGTCTTCCAAGTTGGGAGTCCTCAGAAGTTTGCTTTCTTAAAGGTAGGTACAGGTATCATGGATCCAAGGCATCCTCTTTTTCTCTACCATGGGGTTTGCTATCTGTAGTAAACACGGGTGACCCCCCTCCCAACACACACACTTTTAGCTGATGAAAGAAAATATATTCTTTCTTTCCTGAACCGTATCTACTATGAATTGATAATATCAAAATCATTTTTTAGAACAAACTTTTCAATGTGTATTGAGTGGTGAATTTCGCATAACATTTTCTTTCCAAGCACAGTTTGTGAGGATCCAACTTAGAATTAAGTGTTGTGTTGTAGATCAATTATGTCTTACATTTTAGTCCCATACCTTGAGTGTATTTATCAAACATTCTTCCTTTAAAGTTTAAAGTATTTCAATGGTTTTATATTTTTTATATAATTTAATTAATGCATTATGCTTTGTGATACAATATTTTACAATTATATTACAGTGACTATTGAATGTGCAAATGCTATAAAGAAGTATAATGTTGGTATCAAGTGTGCCACTATTACTCCTGATGAAAACAGGGTGATAGGTAAGTAGCAAAGCAATTCAATTGTATATGTTTTAGTTTTTTTTAATACAAAAGGCTTGAAGTTTTTTATGTGAAGAAAGAATTTCTATATTAGACAATTTTTTATAAATGAAATTCAATTTTAGAATGTCATTTATTCTAATATATATAGTAAAAAATACATTCTGGACATAAAACTTTGAGTATAAAGATTGCATTTAATTTTTTGAATACATTTTTCTCTTAGTTGAACTGAATTTTATTTACATATGTTTTATTTTTAAAATGAATTTACTCAAATTGCTCTTAATAACTTTTTGAGCTTATAATTTTGTTAATGAAATTTTTACTTATTTAATGATTATATTTTATATTTTGATTTTTTTTCCTAATATTTTCAGAATTCAATTTAAAGCAAATGTGGAAATCTCCCAATGGAACAATCCGAAATATACTAGGTGGAACAGTTTTTAGGGAAGCTATTATATGTAACAATATTCCACGTCTTGTAACTGGTTGGATCAAGCCCATAATAATTGGCCGTCATGCATATGGTGACCAAGTAAGATTATTTTAATATGTTTGTTTCAAATAGATTTTGAAGCAAAAGTAGTCTAGTTAATAGAGCAAGGAACTTAAATCAAAGTGTAGCAAATGAAGCTTTTATCTTTCAAAGGACCTATAATGTTTGAGGTGCCTGCTGTTGAGTCATTCTTATCAGTTGCAATACAAATAAAACCATAAGTCATTCAAATATATTTTGAATGTTTCAGTAAAGTGCTGTTTAGAACATATCATTGGCAAAATTTTAAAACAAAATGCCAATTTGCCGATTTTTGAAATTATACCAATTGTGTTAACTCCCCAGAGTACTGAATGAAAGAATTCAATAAATGTTTTACTAACCTATTTTGCCTGTGGATCTGATAAATGTTTTAAAAATTTCATAATCATTTTCATGAATTTAAATTCATTTACTTTCGTAAGTAATAAAAATAAATAGAAGACCCGTTACCACATTTTTGTCACTTTCTGACAAATCAAACTATATTCACATTTTAACAACCACATATTCCCATAAAATTAATCCATTTGTTGATTACAACACATTAAAATGATTTTTTAAAAATGTTCTCTATAAGTGTGAAAAACATGATAGGAATTTAGAATGAGTATGAACTTTAATATTTACACAAGCTTGATGTTTGGATTTTATTTTTGTCTATAGATCTAAGACCTCTTAAAATTCTATCTGGAACTTTTGAAAATAAATTTGACAAGATTCACAATCAAAATAAAAATTACATATAGTAATTTATTAAAAAAACAAAAGGACTTACCATAAAGAACTTAACATTTATAATGAAAAATAATATCTTGCCTTAAAATGTGGCATATTAGAGCTCTGCAGATTGCTTAATAAAAGAATATGAAAAAAAATACGATTAACCTGTTTTGCCAGTGGGAACAAGAAATATTTTAAGAACTTTAACATTATTGTTTTCATGAGTTTAGATGCATCTATTTCCACAAAAAATATTCCAGGTCCTCCAAGTTTCTACATATTATCAAAGACATTAAGAAACTTTCTCTTTCTTAAACATTACCTCTCTTCTAGCAGTGCCATTCATATGAAAAAACATGTTAAAATTATCAGAAAAAAAAATTGCACTTTGAATTTAGTCACCCATGTCATTACCTTAACAAACAAAATTTTCAAACTTATTTCCACAGGCAAGCACAAAAAACCTACATCTGATTGGCCAAAAAAACTTACAAAATCTGAACAAGCACTGTAACCCTTAACTGATGATAAACACTTAACTATTAATAGAGAAGTAAAAAGTGTAGGGTTGCATGCATAACAGTTGTGCCTGAAACATAAAAGTGATGGTTGTCACATTTGGCAATTTATCTTGAAATAAATACTTCTGTCACCAAGGGTTTATGTTGAACCGCATTCAACCTAATGTTTCTTGTATTAATTTCTATACTTTTTAATAATTCATGTTAAAGATGATATCAAAATTTATTTACATAAAATTAGATTTAAATTTAATTAATATTTTTCTCCACTTTACTTGCTAAACAATTTTTATGAGTACTGGTATTGATCATTAAATATCAGCTTAGCAGAAATGTACTTTCACTGCTAATCTAAAATATTTCATTCTGATAATCTTTTGAAATTGTTCCATTTAAATATGAATTCTTATAACACATACATGTATATGTATGTATGTATGTATGTAATGATTTCACTTTAATTTAAATAAAATTAAATTTCTTACTTGGACACTCCTGTAAGATATGGTTGTTTAGTAGGGCCCAGTTCACATCCATATCTTGCAAAGAGGGGTATTTATAATGATTTTACTCAAATATAATTTAATTTCCTAATTTTTCTTATTCTTTAACTATCACAGTAAAGAGTTCACCCCTCCCTGATACCATTCCAATTTAACTTAATTTATTCAATCATGCACTCTAAAAATCTGCTCAATCCGTTATTTTCCTATGGATTTCAGCCTGTAGGTCTAATCCATCCTTACTAGACTTTCTGTCTGTGGCTAAAATACCTAGAAGTCCCTCCATCTAGTACCATGTGATCTGAAGAAATTCTTGTATATAAATTCCAAGCAAGGAAATTCCCTTCTCTTCTGCTATAGCCAAGAAGGCAAAATGACACATCTGGTCTTCTCAAATGCATATTATATAACTTATGGTGTATGCTGGAGGTAAAGGCACTGTATCTTTAACTGGAGGGTAGCCTAAAGGTCTTTTGTGCATTCTTCTTTATTAACAGCTTTGCTATAAACCCTTGTACATTTTATTATTTGTATTACTGACTTTTAAATCACAATGTCTTTTGTTAGTGTTATTATTTTTTTAAACTTAGCTGATAACTATTTTTCAAATAGGATCATAATTCCCTTTTCCTCTGATGTAGATATATATAGAGAGTGTGTGAATGAAAGAGAAAATTGTTGTAGATACATTTGTTTAGTAATTTATTATGAAATAAATGGTTTACCTTGAGAATTAAACTGAAAATAAACCAATCCAGCACACATTTATTTTTCTTAGATTATTGGTGGAATCATTGGGAAAAATATTTATTTGTTAACTGTTAGAATTTTTAAAATGTCTCTTATGTATTGCAAGTGTAGTATACTTTAACATGTTAAATATTTATATACAGTATTTAATAAAATAATTTTTCTCTATTGATATGCCTTTTACCATTTTTAAAAATTCAGATTTATTAAGAATTTTCTTTCTATTCATTAATTTATGAACATTTCTATATATATATTATTATTAGAAGAAAGCTTTACACAAATTGTCTGCATAACGAAATCTGAGTGAAATTGATATTTTGTAGCCAATACAAAATATCTGATACTTAAATTAGATAATAATTGTTATTATTTTTAAGTAAATAATTTTCTTTTGATTTAACAGTATCGAGCAACTGATTTTGTTGTTCCTGGTCCTGGTAAAGTAGAGATTACTTATACTCCTGCTGATGGAACTCCTCCTGTTTCTTATACTGTATTTGATTTCAAAGATGGCGGTGGTGTCTCACTTTCAATGTATAACACTGATAAGGTATATCTTATTTTATGTACATAATAATTTAAAGTTAATGGATATACCTTTGCTTTATCATCATTTAGGAATTGCAATCATTGAAATTTTATTTTATTTTTTTAACTTTATTGATACATAAACTAATTTTAATATATATATATATATAAAAAGAATTGATATATTCTTTATATGTATGTATGCTAAAACTAGCTTTTGATTCAAAAATATTAGTGCATTTTTGTAAATTATTTTAATTTAAATATTTCTACTACTTTGTGTTTTGTGTTTGAAAATATTCTTATAATTGTAATTTATGAAGAGTTTCTAGAGAATAATCCCAACTTATGTAAATTTTGTGAATGAAAATAATTGTTCAATTTGATTGAATAATAATCTTTTATAAAGTATTCTTAGAATTTAAATGCTAGGTATATAAAATATAGGCATTTATTTTTAAATAACTTTTTACTGAAGACTAACAACTTAAAAATTTTCAAATCTTAGTTCTCAAATGCTCTAGTTGAATAACAATTGAAATTGATATTGTAACAGTGATAAATATGGATATAATATTACAGAGTTTTAAAGAGGCACACCTGAAATTCACCCATTTCTAAACTTTAAAAAATGACTGAATTTTCTAGAATGAACATATTAATTGATAATAATTAGAAATAACATTATTACTAACACTATTATTTCTAACCCCATACTTTTTAGGATATATTATATTGCCATTGGGGAATGGATTGCTTTAATGTTAACACCTTCATAAAGGCATTTCTTTCTTACGTACATGCACTCAAGAAGATGGCACTTAACTTAATTTTTTTAATTTAAATAAATATTTATATGCATCCATTTGATAACAGTTTCATTATTCCAAATTGTTTTCTTTTGTTTTATTGAGATAAAATATCTAGTGAAAATTAATATTAAAAATATTAAACTATGTTTAATTGCACTTATTTACACACATATACATACTAAAAGATCTACTTAATATGCCATTATTTTCTAATAGCATTGCCATATATTCTTTTTTTTCCCTGTCACTGTGTCTAACAGAACTATATAAATGAAATGGAAAAGAATTGATCTCAAGATTGAAACAGAAAAAAAAAAAAAAGACCCATTCCCATATAGAATCTGAATGAAAAAATAAATTGCTGAAGCATGAACAATCATCTTGAAAAAAATGTAGTGGTAAATTTAAAGACCTGGAGTTGTTTGCTAACATTAGCCTCTTGTTAGCTTAAACTATTAGGAATTGGCTACAAACAGCCAAGGTTTAAAAAAAAAATGTCTGAATCGTGTATTAAGACCAGTTAAGTTAGATGTAGTGTGCTATGTATTGAATTTTAAAATATTTGAATTTCAATTCATGTTAATATATAGAATATGACACCCTCATCTTAATGAGAAAAATTTCCTCCATGACATCATTGCTCCATTAGTCTTTCAAGGGTGAATTTTCTTTGTATTGTATTTGTAACAGCCACATGGAAGGGGTTTAATATACAAGGTAAAAATCATGTTATGTTGAACATATATTTAAAATAAAGCAATTTAACTTTCCAAAATATTACAAATTGAAAATTTTATTCTATTTATGTTCTATAAAACTTTAATGTGATGTTATAAATGCAAATTTTTTTTTCTTTTTTCTTTTCAGTCGATCACAGATTTTGCTCATAGTTCTTTTCAATATGCTTTGAAAGTTAACTATCCTTTGTATTTGAGGTACAAATATTTTAAATTTCATCACCTTTGATTAATTTTCTAAATATCCAATAAAGTATTTAATTTTAAACAAATTTTTAAATATATGTGAAAATTCTCAATATTTTTAATGTCACAATTATTATTTCACAATTAAATTTGTCACCAGTTTTGAGTTATTTAAAACATTTTTTTAAAAAAAATACTGCGTTTTGGTACAAGGGTTATTTAACAAATTCTTAGAGAAAGATAGAAAATCAAATTATTTTAAGGGGATTTTTTTTATTCTTCAGTATAATTTCTTTTTAGCTGTTTACATTTTTCCAAACATTTCTCCAACTTTTTTAAGCCATCTAAAAAGTAAGATTTTGGAAGGTCTTCAAAATAGGCATCTGTTTGGGTGATAACCTCTTCGTTCAGTGGGAACAGTTGTCCACTGAACCATTTTTGTAGAAATTTTAAAAAAAAAGTCACTGGGAACCAAATTCGGTGAATGCGGTTGATGTAATAATTCTCAACTTTAATTCCATGATTTTGGGCATCAAACCTGTGAATTAACCTGATGGAAGATTTTCTTTTTCTAACAAGGATGCTTTTTTCTTGATTTCTTTACTCATTAAGCCTTTTAAATATAAGTGTTTAATCACCACTCAAATCTGACTTTTTTTCATTTTCTAAATTAAACATAAGTTTCTTGCTTCATTGAACAATAAAAATGAAACCATGTGATGGAAATAACAGACATAAGTTGTCTGGTGAGTCATGATGTTTACTATAGACAAACCATTTTCAATGCTACTATTGCCATGTTAGAATTTTCTAAGAACATATTGGACAAACCTTGTAATATTTCCATTTATGCTGATTCATTTAATGTGCTCAAACTACAAGAGCCCAAACATCACTATGATGGCATTATGTGAAAATACAAGTTCAGTATTCCTCTAATATGTTATGTAATTTATTTGGAGTTGTGTAATTAACACTTTTAATGTGATAAAAAAATTTGTGTAGTTAATAAATAATGGTATTAACTTTTTTTTTTTCATTAAGATTTCATCCACAATTCCATTTATACATTGTTTTCATAGAACCAATTATTGTGCAAATAGAGGGATTGCCATATTTGTATCATGGTGATTTTTTTTTAATATGTAAAAATTGATTGATCTTATATTTATGCAAATTTTTAATTTAATTTTGAGCAATTAAACTATTTTTAAGATTGAACTCACATAAACATTTGCAACTTATTTAAGAAAGCATTTTCTAATAATTTATTATTTATTTTGTATACAAAATTGTAAGAAATAATATTGAAAAAGTTTATATGTGTGTGTTTTATTTACAGTACTAAGAATACAATTCTGAAAAAGTATGATGGACGCTTTAAAGATATATTCCAAGATATATATGATAGGTAAAGTATATTACTGATTTTTTTTTGTTATGTTTGTTAGATTCAAATTCCTGTTACCCCTCTCCTTGCTCAATGAATTATATATATATATATGAATGTTTTCTATTCAATATGAATTTATATAAATATTTTTTAGATATCAATAGATGTATTGTTCTCTTAAAGTTTATTACTTAAAACCTTTAATTTATTAAATCTATTTAGATTTGTTAATTGAACTGTACTTTTAGTAAATATTATGTAAAGGTTCATTAAATGAATCTATGTATTAAAATAGTTTCTTCCTTTCCTTTTTAATATATATTATATTATTGACATTTAGCATTATGTGCAACTGAAAATATTCTTAAAAATCATTTTTGAAAAATGTAAATTTCTTTTTTATCTAAAATGAAAAAATTCAAATTAAATTTATTTCTCAACAAAGGTGTTTTATTAAACCTAACTTTCTTGTATTTCTACATTGAAAAGTAATAAACAAGCTCTTCAGTTACTTTCAACAATTGCATTTCATGTTGTTTATCACCCATTAAAAATGCATATTTTTTAGGGAATATAAGAAAAAATTTGAAGATCAAGGAATATGGTATGAACATAGACTCATTGATGACATGGTGGCACAAGCTATGAAATCTGAGGGTGGCTTTGTTTGGGCTTGTAAGAATTATGATGGAGATGTGCAATCTGATTCTGTTGCCCAAGGTACTTTTTATATAATATGTACTGTACATTTTAAGCTTTGCTTAGTATCTGATATGCAGCAGATTCGTACTGATAGATTATGAATGTAATTTTATGATTAAATATTTAATTTTAAACATTCAAAATTATTTTAGCTCTCCAAAAAAAAGCATTCTTTGAATAATTGAATGAAATTACTTCTCAGTATTAAAGAATTTATGAATATGTAGCTTGTAAAGTTATCCGTGATTAATCTGCTTATTACAAAATAATAAAACTTGTAATATAATTATTAAGTATATTTAGTTAGCATATTTATAAACTTGAAATTGACTATATATTCTTATTAATCATTTATCTTTCACCATTCCCATTTTTAAAAAAATCTTAAAGGTGATTAGAAAGTTAGTCTAATTATACCAAAGTAATAAAAAAAATTAATATATATATATATATATATATATTGCATAAAAGTGTCATAAATTAACATTTAAATTTCTTATTTGTTATTTAAATGAATATTAAATATGTTATTAAAGTTTATTATTTTAAACGTTTATGATATTTCTTGTTTGATTAAAGTGTTGATTACCTTGTATTATGGATTCTTTTTTTTTAAATTTTTTTTTTATTAAAACCATTAATAATAAAAAGATAAAATCTTCATCATTATTTAACATTATTTCTTTTAAAAAAAAATTTTCTAATGAGATGAATTTATTTTTCTTTAATGCTTTTATAATTTGGTTGTGCATTCTATTGTATAACTATTTATTTTAGGTTATGGATCTTTGGGTTTAATGACAAGTGTTTTAATTTGTCCTGATGGGAAAACTGTTGAAGCTGAAGCAGCCCATGGAACTGTCACTAGACACTATAGAATGCACCAAAAAGGACAAGAGACATCTACCAATCCCATAGGTATAATGTTGACTTGAAAATCAAAAGCATTTAAACAAAATAAATAGCAAAATATTTATATATATTTTAAGTGTTTAGAAATACTGCCTTGATTATTATATGATTTGTAAATTAAAAATGCAGTAAAATTATGTAAATTATGTAAGTGCAGATATTTGTTTAATTAGCATTTGAGCTATTTTTATAATGATTTGTGTAATTTTTATTTTCATCCTTCAATTTAAATTTTGACAGTTTAAAATAACTTTTTGATTCAGACACCTAGAAATTTAAGGGGACTCTGGGTAAGTGAAATTCAACCAAAAATTTGACTTTTACTTTTTAGTATCATTAAAGAGGTTTAACTTTTATCTTTCCAATGATGCTTCACATTTGTTCATAAAAAAAACAGAAATTTTTAGAATTTTTCATTCATTCTTAGAGCATTTCACAAAATGTTTACTTTTTAAAGAGCCTGACTGATGTAAGCAAACCTCTCTTATGGCATGGTACTTCATTTTATGCTTTACATATATTGTATCTTTGTATTTTTTCTAATTTTCTTATGATTGAAGAATTGGCAACAATATAGTTAGTTGCAATTGTTTGTTTTTTTTATAATTTTTAACTATTTGTATTGTTCTTTGTGTGATTTTTAAGCATTGGGGCTGATAGCCTTTGTTTCTCCATATCCCATAAAAACTATAAGTCATTTTAAAATATTTTTCATAAATCTTGTCTTGTACACTTAAAGTATACTATATTTTCTGTAGGAAATAGTATTTTACTGGTATAAAGGAATTTAGTACTTATTTATAATGCCAAGAAGTAAGAGTATATTTAAAAACAGTAAAAATGTTGGAAAGTCGACCATCAGTAATATTGAGATTGTTATTGAATCAAAGGATAATGTATGAATTGTAAAAGTGCCATATTAAGCTATTATTTCTTTCAGTATAATGAATATGATGAAAATACAGATTCTGGATATGAAATTATATGATTCGATGTTTTGAAGTATGTTTTTGATAAATTTTCTTTCTGCTTGCAAAAACTGTAAAGGGAGCATATATGTGCGAGTTAAAAAATGAATAGACCTTGCATAAGAATTACAGTTCTTTTGGAAATGTTGGATCCCTTCAAAAATGCGTCAAGCTGTTTGGGCTGAATGTTTTCATTTGTTGTCGAATGATGAAATAATTTCCAGTGATGAGTAATAACTCTGTCCTATTGGATCTGAAAGCTGATGTGGTTTTCATCATGTCCAAGCAAAAGACAAAACATATGACCACACCAAGCATATGTATATCTCTTTACCAATAACAGAAGTCACCAAGCTTGTATTTAGAGATTTGGCAATTCCAGAGCTTCTAAGAAAATGCCTGTTTGGGAAAACACAAAATCGTCATGAATCTGTGAATATAGTGTATCTGGACACGTTTATCAAAAACTGTATTTCTGACAACTGAAACTTCAACATTTTAGTGTTTTTGATGCTGTTTCTTGATTTAATGTGTGAACTATAACAAAGTGCTATATTTTATGCAAAAAAGAAATTCATCCAGGTTATCACTGCATGAAAAGTATGGAGAAATTAGACAAAGATCGCATTATCTCAGAAAACGGAAACTATCTAATTATTATATTCTTTTGAGGCTAAAGAAGGTGATAATCCTACAAAGCAAGATTTTATTAAATTTAACTTTTAATGAACAATAAAAGTATCAATGAAATCTTAAAATGCAATTTTCTCAATTTATGGTTTTTCAGTTTCATGTTCCTTTTTCTCAATATCTATGAAACTTAAGAATTCAATTTTTTAATGGCATATATATTATGTTATATTACATACTTTAACTCAGGGGTTTGATGATTTTTTGAGAATTATTTATTTTATGTCATGAAATTGTGCCAAAAATGTTAATTTAAAAGTGATAATGAATAAAAAATTATATTTTGCTTAGAAAGAAAATGGCTTGTTAAAGTATTTAAAACATACTATTCTGACTTCCTTAAAAATTTCATAATCTTATCTTGCACCGTTTCTGAGAAAAAGGTACATAAAGTTGGTGAATTTAACATGGGAGATATAGGACTTTCCCAGTCTTTTTAAAGTTTAAAATTTTTGACAAATACAGATTTAATCATATTCTCTTACATTACTTTTATAAATTTTTGCAGCTTCTATATTTGCATGGACCAGAGGCCTAGAACATCGGGCTAAATTGGATAATAATGAAAAACTTGCTGGATTTGCAAAAGCTTTGGAACAAGTTTGTATTGAGACTATAGAAAGTGGACATATGACCAAGGATCTAGCAATATGTATTAAAGGACTGAAGAAGTAAGTTAAAATAAAATCTAACCTTAAATGTACAAATATAGAAACATGATATTTATTCGGGTGTACATATATTTGCAACCGATATATGGTATAAAAAAAGGTTTGATTTCATTATTTTAATATCTATTTTATGTTGTAACTATTAAAGTTTAATGTAGTTGTTATATATATTTAAGGAAGGATGGATTATAATACTCTATAAATGACTTTCATATGCATATTTTTTTTTACAAGTTTAATTCAAAATTCAAATAACAAACATTAAAATCTTGGACATTTGTTAATAAATTTCATTGTGTTTAACATATTGGATATAGTCTTTTTCTTTATTAACTTTCATAGTATATTTGAATCGTATGGATAATCAAAGAAAAAATAAAGTTAATAGATAAATATGGATTTTTAATGAAAATTATTTTAATCCAAAAGACAAAATGAATAAAATATAAAAGTGTTGGTACTTTAGAAAATACACTGCTGGCCATTAAATTTGCAAAACTATGAAGGAAAGCGAATACAAAAAAAGATATTTACTGTATGTAAAACAGTATGACATGAAGACAAAATGATTAAATTTGTAAACAGTTTGGGGGTTTGTAGGGTTGCCAAATTATTAGAAACAGCTGCCACCTCTGGCAGCTAAAACGGCCCTTACCCTGTTAGGCATAGAATCCAACTGGGTTCAGGATTATAGAAATTCCATGCTAATTCAAGTCCATGCTACACTTCATCAACCACTTTAGTTGGAAAGAGGTGGTGAGCCAGTTTCTCAGTAACCCAGGATCAGACGTTTTCAATGGGTGACAGATCTGGAGATCATGTAGGCCAGTGAAATACTCGAATACCCTGTGTATAAGGAAGATCAGAACATGACATGCAACATATCTTGTATTATCTTGTCGAAAGACAGTGTTTGGCAGGCCTCAAAGGTAAGGTACAACCGCTGGCTTAGATGTCAGAAATGTACCAATCTTTGTTCAAATTATCATCAATCTGGACTAGAGATGTGCGTGTCATGTACCCAATGGCTGCCCAAACCATCATACCAATTGCAGGACCCCTATACTGATATCAAATGCAAGCAGTCATTAATTGGTCTCCTCGGGACCTACAGATGCATATGCTGCCATCAGAATACTGCATGCAGAACTGGGACTCGCCTGAAAAGACGACATTGTGCCACTTCTGTATTCAGCTTTGTCATTCAGAACACCAGAGTTGCCATCTCATTTGCTGGTAAACTCTGATCTTGCAAAGTGCTTTACGAATGAGAAATCTACTACACTACTTTTCTTTTATGCAGTGCTTTGGATGTCGTTTCTCCCTCCTGCATTGTCTTATGCACTGAAATACTAATCATTTGCATATCTCAACCTCTTCTTCCTTTCTTGTGATTTTGAAATTCGTCAGATTATTTCTTTCTGTCCAACTGTGTACTTTTATTTAAGGAAATTAAATATGGTGCTTTGCATTATCACAACCATGCTTTTGGAAGTGGTCAAAGTTTAAGCCTAGACTCAATTCTCATAGCCTAAACAACAATGCTTCATAGCAACAATGTTCAGAATTTTCAATTTTGTAACAGATTCCCAGTTTGTTTTGTAATTTTGCAATGAATTTTCAGAGAAATGTGGCATGAAACAAAGAATGTGTTCTTAATAACAGTTCTTGAGAAAAATGCAGCTATATTAATGCAGAAAATAAATGAATGCATGAAGTGCGAGAGTATAATTTATTGATTTCTTATCTGCATATTAAAAGGAAAATACTGAGAAAAGTTTATTTCAAGAAGTAAATTTGTAAATCACATGTATGACTATAGAAATCTAGAGTAGCATTTATATGTAATACATTTAACGAATGTGGGGAATTTATATGGGACTAAGAGCAAGAAAATAAACAATGATTTCTTTGAATTTTTTTTCTTAAATTTATTGTTATGAAAAATAAATTAAAACATAAAATGTCCATATAAATATGTATATGCATAAATAACTTTTTATTTTATAAATTGTCATTCTTCTATAAAAAGTTTGAATTATCCACTAGTACCTAAAATGGTATTTTTTCGTTTGTTTGAAAATTGTCAAAATAAGAAAATATTAATCAAATTAAGTGGAAAATTATTTTACTTATTTAGTTTTATTTATGAATATACAATTCTCTTTTTTGTTTTAAAAATTATGTGTATATAATCCTTTTATTATATTTAAAAATTTTACTCATAAATATTAAAATTATTTTCATGGTACATTTATCATCAGCAAAATATTTTCATATGTTGCATCAAATCTTGATCCTAGAATGCCAAGAGATTTATGGAAATAAATTTATGGCCAAAAATTTAATGAAGTAAACTTTTTGAAATAAAAGATTTTTGTTGTTGAAGATGTATTTAGTACATGATCACATACAATTAAATTATGAACCAAATCTTAGTCTACATGTTTATTTTGGCTATGCATTTATGAATTCAATTTCAATGGTGTTTATACAAATTTTACTATTCTGTTGAATAATGTATGTTACCGAAAATATTTTATTATACCGGTGTGTTAATGAAATTTCAATATGTAATTTTAAATATATTTTATCTATGCAAGTGTTAGAATCATGAATAATTGTTCTTTTAAACTAAAATATTTTTTTTTAATTCTTTTTATGTATTATAAAATCATTTTTGGTATTTTTTATTTAAAATGAAAATTCTGCTTCATACTAAAAAGTAGTTGTTCTTTTAGTGTTACAAGAGCTGACTTTCTGAATACCTTTGAATTCCTGGACAAGCTGGCTGAAAATCTCAGAAAAAAATTACAAAAGTGACTATATTCTAAAAGCAGTAAACTATAATCTACACAAGATCAAGAACAAATTCACTTGTTTGTGTAACTTCATGAAATAACTAATGATAACCTATTTTATGTAATCTTTATTTGTAATTGATTTTTTTATTTTTTTAAGAATAATTAAAAGATATTTTTTCATTATAATGCAATTTTATTTAAGGTAGGAAATATCAAAATGACTTAGTTTGAAAAGTTTATTAAATTTTTATAGTTAAACTTAAAGGGAAAAAAATAATCTAGTAAATGGTTTTTTTTTCCCATTTATCATTAGAAGACATACATTACAGTAAGTTACAGCCTTTAAAATATTAATCATTTTTACTTCCTGAGTAAGAATTGGTCAGAATCTGTTGAATAAAAAAACTAATATCTTGATTTGGGGTATTAAGAAAAAAAGATTAATAATTTTTAAAAATTTATTTGAAGCTTATAGTAGTCTAAGTGGTTGAACAATACATGTGGTGGCTCATGGATTCAAAGCTCAACTGCAAATAAGTACAGCATATATATTGGAGCAAACAACTTGGCCATTCACAGTATTTCATTCTTTTCAAGCTCTTTCAATTTAAAAATCAATTTTATATCAATGTGTATAAGTATTTGAAAAAAAAAAAAAGCTTCTGAAATCAAAATTGATTTTTAAAAATTTTATTGGGAGAGATAAAATTTTGAGAGAATTAAAAAAATTTAAACTCTCAGAGTTTAATAAAAAGTGTAATGTAACGAAGTTTTGCCATTCAAAATTTAATTGGGTATAATTTTTCAGAAAATTAATGATAGGAATTAAAAATAAGTATATATCATAATCTTGGAATTATTTACTAAAACAATTTTTTTTTCAAAAAAGTAAGGAATTGTTAATTACTAATGAAATAAAGGTTAATGTATATATATATTAAATATTGCTTTTTCTTAGTCTTTTGGAGAAATGGATGTAAAATATAATCCATGTTGTATATGATTATTTTGTGGTTTGTGAACTTAATTTTAAACCGAATTAATTGGGAACTTTTAGTTAGGTTTAAACCAAATTAGGTTTTTTTTAGTGAGAAATTAGGAATGAAATCGTAAGTGTTTTATGTTTCCCTATATTACAGAAGTTAATATTTATAATAGGAACACTATTTTAAAATAAGCCAACATATTTAGTTCTAATGAAACAATCCAATTCCGAATTAATTATTCATTAATCATATTGGTTAAGAATACAGGCAATATTGTAACTTACATTGAAAAGCAAACGTAAAAGACATTCTGGTGAAATTATTCTTCATTTTAGTTTAAAATGCAATTTTTGAAGCAATTGTGAGTTACATTTTATCTTGTGTTGTAATAACACTGAGAAATAAGTGGCTGTTCTTCATCAAAACAAAATAAGTAATTTTTGCTCTGGGTTAAAGTAAGCATTTTACATTCTTAATCCCTAGGATTTGCACAAAAATAAAAATTATTCATCCAATGCTCGCTTTAATTTCTTGTTACAGAAACTAAAAATGACTTTAAAAAGATTGAAGAAATCTTCAAATATTAGAGCATCTAAGTGAACATTGAGCTGACACAGTAAAAAAAATTTGAAATGTAATCAATGCAAACTGATAGCTTAGTATTCGATACAAAATTAAATTATTTTTTTCTCGCACATTTATCAAAAACTTAATAAGGAGAAATTGATACTTCAAATACAGGTTGATGTAATGAATATGTATTTATTCAAAATATGCACAAAGTTTCTTAAAGCTTTGCATTTAAAAACATTTGTGGTAGGAATGGTAAAAAATATCCTTGGGAAAAAAAAAACTTTTTTAAGAGTAATCTTTTAGTCATAAATCAACTAGTATACTTTAAATAGTAATTTAATCTGTGAGTGAATGTAAAGTTTATTGGCGCAAGAGCAATATATGGCTATGCTGCGCCAAACAAGATTAAACTGTGGTCTAGACGTGAAATGGAAAAAAAGATAAGCGATTGACAAGAAGGAGGGTCGAAAATAGAGAAGGATCCCTAGTGTATCCCGGGAGAATTTAATCTGTAGTTGATGCATTAAATATAGTAAATAGTTATATAATTTATGTCTTGGCAACTGCATTGTCCAAAATGGGAACTTATATGTCTCCCATTCTCATTTTAAATATGATTGTTTAATAATGTAAGTGTTAATATAAAACATAAGCTCTTTTGAACCATAGCAATATAAAAAATGCACCTGCTTTCATATCTGAAATTTGCCTAATTGATTATTAAAGTATATTGGGAGGAACCTGGCATCTTAATTTATGTAAGAAAGGTATGTGTTCCGAGCATTGTAACTTTTGGTTGATAAGAAAAGCACATCGTTATAGAATTTTTAATAGTTCCAGATTTGCAATTGATAAATTGAACTAATTTTTATACAATACAATAAAAAAAATTAAAGGTATACAAAGGGTTTGATTTTCTAATTACAAAAAGAAAAATATCAAGTCTCATTTATAAGGAACCCAAAATTGTTGTAACTAGTAATTTTTCCACTTATGCTACTTTCATAAATATGTTGCTTCTTCAGGGGGATTGTAGTTAAACTGGGCCTCAAAATCGTTAGATGTATGTAACTATCCACTTGAAAGTTATAGTTCAAGTGTCACTTGACCATGTTTCAAAATATGTTACCAACAGATGATTCTATAGTTTCAACTATGTTAATTCAACTCTTTATTTTTTCCCCCCTTCATTAAATGTCTTAAGATATTTTATAGGCACTAATAAATGTCACATTTAGTTTGGGAAAAATGAATTCCGAAGAAGTGCACTTACTTCCAAGTAAAATTTGAATAGTTGTTAATAAGATGTATTTTCCAAGACAGGTAATCTTTTTAACTTAATAAAATAAATTTTTATCTTGACATTGATTGACAAGTAATTTAATTTTGATTAAAAATTTTTCTTGGAAAAATTGATAGTTTTGTATAAAAAATTATGATATATACTGTAAATAATTTGTTGGATAGTTATATTGCAAATTCAAAAAATAAATAAAATCTTTCATTTCACAAAAAAAATTATAAATAAAGTGTAAGGATTAAAAATAATATATTGATTCAAAGATATGTTGTATTACATTCAATTTTGTAATCACTCTTCATTTTTGAATAATATATGACTGGTGTACAAAATTTATACAGAACATTTCAAAACTGGAACTTATGATTTGTTAGAATCATATTTTTAATTATAAAAAAATTAGGATTTAATAGTTTTTATCATTGACAAAAATGGAAACTCCATTTAAATCTTAATTTTTTAAAGAGGATTTTTTCAAATTTTCCTGAATTATTCTCATATTAAAATTGTATTCTTCTAATATTTGCCCCAATCCTAAGAATTCTTAATGAATATTAATCATAATATTAGAGAAATTATCTATTTTTATTTTTTCCTGAACAGTTAGAGCCTGATCAATTTAGTACAAGAAAATACAAATATTCCATAATGCTGTGAAAACATTAAATTACTACAAAGTTATAAAATAATGTACAATTACAAAAACATTTTGGTTCATTTCTGATTTTGAGTTTTCATACTGATATATTTTTCATTATATGATTTTTGGTCATTCCAGATACTATAAGATCACCAAAATACATAAAATTGCTGCTTTGCATGAATTTTTTTAATACAAAAATTAAAGATAAAAATTTTATTTACACAAAAATAAAATTATAAATATGTTACACTATTATAAATTTGATCAACAAATACCGTAACAAATTTAATATAAATTTGTTCATAAACGAGCATAACAAATTCTTACACATATGAATTAATTCCAATTTCTTTTCTTTAATTTTTGACAGAATTAACATATACATTAAATATGACTGTCATTTTAAAAAAAATTCATTAATTACAATGATGCACACAAAATATTTTGAATATACCAAGTAACAATATAATGCATTTGCATAAATAACAGTAAGACAGAATAAAATATATATGATACATAAGTAAAAAGATTACATTAAAAAACTATAAATTGAATGTCCTTAATAAGTACATATATAACAAAAAATCTAGTATAAGGATATAACCACAATAGTGAGAGGAATGTCACTAAATATAGTGCATTACCAAAACAATCTACCTTTAATTTTATACAACAGTTACGAACTTAAGAATGATTCTGCTTAGAAATTGCTTCATGAAAAAATGAAGTAATCCATTATTAGAACTATGAAGTATTTAAGGCTGATAGATGGAGGATTCATGTCTCAAATCTATAAAAGATTCTTGTGCAGAGTAACAAATTGCTGAATATTAAATCCAAATGGGCTTCAAAGTTTGGAGAGTGAAGTCTGTAGTGATTTCTTGCTCTTTGCTTAAGAGTGTTTCAAAATTATAATGCCCATCAATACTTGTTGTATAGCTGCAAGAATGATATATTAATTGAACAAAACAAACATTACTACTGCATTGTCAAATGATTAGTAGACTCAGCTAATGATTAACTGGACAGTTTTAAAAAAAGTATCACAAATATATTCTATAGGCAAGTAAGTTCGCTCTATCATCAATAACTAAATTTACTCTGCACCTACTCGGCTCCATAACATATATTAGTATGCTTAAACATTTTCTCAATAAATTTAATTTATTCAAATTCAACAAACACTTGAAAATTCTAATACCTTAATATCTATTTCTTTCAATCATGTCCTTTGTTTTCTTTAAACTTACTAATGTTTGAAATTAAATAAAAAGTTTATTTTATTTTTGTCATTTGAAAGTTGGAAAAAATATTTTGAAATATTACTTATAACAGGAATTCAAATTGTTTGAATACATTTCCAACATAAAGAGAATCAAAATATACTATTCAAAATTTGTCAAATTTTTGAAAAAAAAAAACATTAGCTTTTAACAATTCTTCAAACAATATTTGCTACAATACTTGGAAAATGTAGGACTTATGACGCTCTTTTGAGCGATATGTACAGCTTATAAGAAAATTCATTTTTTTTTAACAAAATTCCCTTATACAGTGATTGAAGTATCTGTAGCTATGGAAATAAATTAGATTAATATTTTTTTGAATCGCCAAAGAACAATTTAAAAACTGTTCAGTAGTTTTCATTTTTAAAAAGATACATCTTTATTCATTATGTGATGGAGCTGATTTTTTAAATATAATAACAGTATTTTATGTCTTTAAATTATAAGCTACCCTAACAAATTAATATTTCTCCTCAATAAAACTTAAAACATGTTTTCTCCTACACAATAATAAGAGTAAATGCATCAAAACACACGATTTATGAACACTCTGGACTAACTTTTTCAATACATATTCTGATTATATTAAAGGCATTATATAAAATTTATAACTAATTACTATTTAGAATTGAAATTAATTTACTATTCACAATTTGCAACAGATTATAATTAACATCCTTACCAGATATTTTACAAATATGGTAACTTGAAATATTGACTGAATTTATTTTATTTCCTTAAAAAAAAGTAAGAGTTAATGAAATATTAATAAAATATAACAGTTAATGAAAAACGAATTTGCATCAAAATTCAAAACTGCCATGAAGATTATCTTCAAATGTAAATGAGTAAATGTAGGGGGTTGAGACAAAATCTACTTTTTGAAAAATGAAAAATCATTAAAAAAATCTTAAGCTTTAACACATAAGTTGCATGAAGTAAATTACAACAGAATTATCATATACTTATGTATATATATATATATATATTAACTCGAAAAAGTTGATGCAGTACCAGAAACCAAGTCTGATAAAAGAATCTAATGAAAGATCTACTGCATAACATCTTTTCGACAACATAATTTAAAATAAAATTCTCAACACAAGAATTGCTGTGCCTGCATCAGTAACATCATACAATTTTTAAAAAATAACTACATTCTACCTGGTTCAAAATGAAAATACATGTCTAAAAAACAGTGCATCATTTTTTTTAACAATTAATGAAATAGCTATATACATTCAAAAATACAACATATTGGAATTTAATTTTACTTCTTGAAATTTCAGATTATATTAAATTAGAGACTGATATAATTATTTTACCAATTAGATTATTCATTGTTTTTTTATCATAATTACATATATATCTATAAATTTATTCCTCACCTTCATTACAACTTTTCAAAGGATAATTCAAACTTAACATATATCAATATTTTTACATTTTTCACAAAGAAATAAAAATTCTGATTTCTAACTTTATAAAGTTGAATAAATATTAATTATTCAATAAAATGATTTTTGTCAACATATTAATTCTATATATAAAAATTAGTTTTACATAATATTTATTCTCATTTATAAACCAAAACAGTCTTCTGAATATCAATAGAGTGCTTGAGAAGTTATTTCGATGCTAACAAAGGCATTTACATCAGATTGCAATGAGCCTTCTCTTCCAAGATTTTAGAAAGTCAATTTTCTTCAAAAATGTTGCGCAAAAGCAAAAAAAAAAAAGTTTTATTGTGAGGAATGATTGAAAGAATTAAATTTTTCTTCATGTTTATTACAATTTTTTCAAAAATCATAATTTTTTTTCTTATTTTGAACTTGCCAATACTTTGCATAAAGATCTTACAATCGACCTCAGATTTTTAGAATAATTTTAAATTTGAAAGGAGAAAAAAAATACTTTAATGAAATTTTAAAAATTATGTACAGTATTCTTCACAACAAATTTATTTGTACCATAAGCATACTGTGTATCTCCAAATAAAATATATAAATGTCTTTTGTATGAAATACATTCAGTACCCATTAAAAAAACATAATACATAGAGTACTTATAAATTAAATTATTCCCACTTCCCTATCGTTTTCTCTTCAAAAAATATACTGTGAACCAGAAGTAAAAGTTTAACTTAATTTTCTTCCATTTTTGACAAAATTATTAAAGAGAGAGCTTGATCTTAATTCAATACTTTTTTGCCATTGCTTTCAATACAATGGAATTACAACTTATCTAATATTTTCCTTTCTTTTCATTTCATATCTATAATGCTATTTATAAATAATGAGACTTTTATATTCATGCAAACAATTATTTGTTCAATTTTATATAGTTTGTTATGCATTTTCAATTTTAACCATGATGATTAATTTATGTTCCAATGACCATAACAAAAATAACCACTTATAAGTTTTTAAAAAAAAGGCAAGGTTTTTGCTTATTCACACATCATGGCATGTACCTCAAATATACAACTACAATTGATTTTGCCAGCAATAATCATTCTCACTTCTCACATTTTTTACAAAGCAATTGAAATGATACCATCTATATGGTTCATAGCAAATGGATTTTGAGAATTTTTCACTCATGAAAGAGAGTGTGAACCAATTCACAAGGTGTCTTCATTATGCCTTCTGCATCATTTCTTTCATGATTCAAAAAAATGTCATGTAAATGCTTATTGTTTACAGCTATTTTTGATAATTTTATACATATTTATTATTTCTATGTAAAACAACCTTTTTTTTAATCAAAATTGTACACAAGACAAGATTTAAAATTATGATGAAAGGCATTTTTGTGTGTTTTTTATTTTCAACAACAAATCTAATACATAAATTTAATATTATTTTAATGCTCCCATTCTTTTAACATTTTCTTAAAATAAAACTTTGAATTTTTCTAATTTCAAGGCAGCACAAAATAAAAATTAATTTTCTTTCTTTTATCATAATGAGCAGCATGTTTAATATGTCAATATCATCATGACCTCTAACTACCATCAACTACATTTTGATGACAACAGAAGAATGTGGTTCTTTCATCCAATTTATGTTGAAATGGTTTTATCTATATTTTCCTTTTAAATATCTTTTCAGAAATAAAGCAAAGGAAAAAAAGTGTAGCTAAATGACATATATATATTGAATATGTGCCATATTAGTTGTTCAAATATTTATAAATCCAAAATTACTATTGGTATATCTTTGTTTGATCAGTTTTGTTTCTAAACTGTGCATTTTTGCCCCTAAACCCGAAATGAACTCTGAATACATTCAGTGTTTTACTTCTTAATAAAATTGAATTGCTTGAACATCCAATCTATTTAGGAAAATTCCAAATTTTTTAGAAAAGTGACTATGTTTTAAAATAAAATAACAGCTATTTGCTATAGAACAATACAGTATTATTTTAGGAGAAAATCTGTTACTGAAGATTAGAATACATCCAGAACTGAAATAGTTTTTTTACTGTATCAAAAGACATTTTGAAAAGTTTATACAATATATGTTGATAAACCAACATTGCATTTTCATGCTAGTAACAGTTTAGTTATGTGAAAAGTCATCCAAAAAATTTTGAGACTTAAACTATGCAATATAGTTTTTAAAATGCTATGATATTGATTAAATGTCATAACTTAAAAATACTTTTGTAATGATTGTTATGTTAACCATGAAAAATTAAGTTTAAATTTTCTTTTAAATGTTCTGATTATATTCTCTGAACACCCAATATAAATATTTTTTTCTGAATTATAGAATTTTTTTTTTTTTTTTTCCTTTTTCAATTTCATACATACACAGGATTTGAATTTTAAAAGGACAATCAATTTTAATGTGGTAACTCTTATTTCCAGAATTTGGTAAATGAAGCAAAAAAAAACATCCTTCTATATCTGATGTAAAGAGACAAATCAGAGAACATGATTTTTAAAAGAACAAACTCCTGAATATATATATATATTAAGATACTTTTCCACTTTGCCGGCACAATGGATAAAATCGCCAAAAATGACATACTGATGCCATTTGGCATCGGTTGTATTCAATATATTTAAATGGAGCATAAACATTTTTATTGTATGTTGCTGCCAATAAAGACTGCTCGCAAGATTTGCGCCGGCAAAATAGAAAAGTAATGGTATTTTTAATAAATATCTTTTTTAAATGACAGTAATATAAACATTTCTAGTCAAAGTTTGAACTAAAGATAATATCAAATATTGAAAATTATAATCAATGCAATAAGGTAATATTTTTTTCTCCATTTAAATTTATAAAACTATGCAACTCTGATATCAAAATTTTAAATGCTATAAATATTTGAATAATTTTTAACCATTTATTCTTACAATTCTACTTTAACTTAACATTTACAAAATGTTACTTCATCATTATGTACAAATATAAATGAAAGAGGTAGATTATTGTATTATTTTAAAAACTGGGAACAAGATTTTCTGTAAATGTCAAACACCCATTAGTAGAAGAGTTTAAAAAAATCCCTACCTCGCAATGAATTCCAGAAAAGTGTGGTATCATTCATAATATATGGTTTACAATATTGGTTAAACCACAATATTTAACACAGAACAAAGACAGTTACAACAGTTTAAAAAGAACAGACTGTATTAAAAGAAATTAATAGAACACAAGAATATAGAAACTACAAGCTCTTTTATAAAAATAAATCTATAAAAATCTATCATAATTAACACAAGGCACAATTTTACTTCACAGTACTATACCTTTTCTTTTCAGTTTAACAGTTTTTATATTCACTATTTTAAATTAAAATTCTCAGGAAAAAAAATTTGATGGCCTTTTTTTTTACTATTAAAATGGTAAGTGGCATTTTTGAAGGAAAATAGACACACTACAACACACATCACATATATTTATAATCCTTTTAATAAATAAATTAAGATATCTTTCAAAATTTCAATATTGTACTATCATTTTACCTTTTCATTTGAATTAAATAAAATAACAATGCTTTGATTTTACATTTAAAAATTAATGCCACTTAAAAATATGGTGAACCATTTGAATATTTTTACAAATTTTTTTCTACAATATCTACAACAAAATTAAGCATGGCCCTTCTGGTGGTTAATCAATTCATTCTTTACATTTCCAACAATTGCAAATAAATGGCTCTGTCTCAGGATGATAACTTCTCATGTGATTTAAAAATTTACCCCGAGGTTTAAATGATCTTTTGCATAAAATACACTTATAAGCATTGTTCTCATGACATTTTTGCTCATGTTTTAGCAAAGAAGTATGAATCAGAAATGATTTCTCACATGATTTACAAGAGGGATTTTTAAATTCTTTTTTGTCACTTACTTGATTCCATTTCATCAGTCAGTTAATCTTCATTTGACTTTTACCTTATTCTGTAGGAAGTTTTTCTGAAGTAGTTATCTACAGGATCTGTCAATTCTTTAACATTTAAAGCATCACATAAGTCAGTACACTCAGAGTCAGAAATTTCACAATGCTTAGAACATGAGGCATAGGTAAAATTGGAATTGGAAACATCATTGAAATTAGAATCAAAAGTTATGCTGTCTTCTGAATCTATTGAGTCAAACATATTAATGTCTATTTGAAGTCTTTGATGTGATTCATTAAAAGTTTCATTTAAATTCTTTCTAAAGCTAGGAGAGTCACACCTCTGTACCACAACTCTACACCTTTTCAAAGAAAATAATGACTTGAGTTTTTTAACATAATTCCTATCAGTTGATTTTCTAGAGCCATTAACCATAAAATTGGTAATATCTATGTTATTTGTTCTCCTGTCATGTGTTTTCCATGATTTTTCCAATCCATTTACTGTTTGGTGCATTTTTACCTTTTCTCTTTTCCTCTGTCTTCTTTTTCTTTGTTCTCTAAGGACCTTTTTGTATCGATCAATTAATTTTGAATTTTCCTTTTCAATATGTTCATGATTCCTTCTCTTCCTAAGATTAAATTTCCTGGTAACTTTCTCAAACTTAGTACTTTGAATCTTCCTGTCTGATAAAGAGTTTTGTTTCTTAATTAATTTCCTTTTATCCAAATAATTTTTTCGGATATGTTTTTTATCAAATTTTGCAGATGAAAAGTTTTTGGATAAAACTTTGGAATTTCTGAATTTACCTACACTAGAATAGCTGCTTCTGGAAGATTGTGATTTTTGATATAAAAGAAAATTTTGATTCATTGTATAGATTTTAACAATCTCAGAATCCAATCGGTCTAACAAAACACTACACTGTTTAGTTGACAATAAAGAACCTAAATTATTTAAAACAAATTTGCTTTGATTGTTTTTTGCAGATTCACTACAGTTTACACTAACTGATGATGAAAAATCGTCTTTATTTTCTATCCCATCACTTAAATACTTAAGCTTTTCATCTTTTTCCAACCCTTTCAATCTATTATCAAGAATTTCCCTTATATGTTCATCTTCAAAACTTTGATTTATACAATCCTCATTTGAGTTAAAATCATGCTTCCATTCATCATTCATTTTTACACATAAAATATTTTCCTCGGGTCCTGTAGTAAATTTGGATTTTTGTAAAATAGCAGATTTTGTATTTGACAATACCCATTTTTTCTTTCTAATACTAGAACATTTTCTTAATTTATTTTTCTTGAATTCTGCTCGTAAATTTTCACTTAATTTTGATATAGGGATATCTTCATCACTATCAATACTTGAAATGATATCTTCATTTATACTAGAATGCTGACTATTGGATAATGGTGATTTCTGGTATAAAGACCCATGCAAATTTATTAAATTCTGCATATTTTTTAAATTTTGAGATTCTATTTTTTTCAATACAATGCTGCATGGCTTGATCTTCAAGGTAGAATTTAATTCAAGAGTTTGGTTGGAATTTCTGAGACAGTCACTTTTTGATTCAAATGCATATTTACACTTTCCAGATCTATCTGGCAACCAAATAACAGATAAATCAATGTTTTCTGTATTATTTTCTTCAATTTCTTTCCTTTCATTACCTTCTATACTCAGTTTCTTTACGATATTTTCAGTTATATCATTTAGAAGCACACCTATTTCACTTTCTTTAAAATTTTCAGTTGAAAGCTTATAAGATGTTAGGATTTGCCTTTCTATTTCATTCTCAGAGCTTCTGTTGGAATCATTCTCATATGCTCTAGCACTCTCATTTAAGTCTACGTTATACATTTGTATTTTGGTCCTCTCAACAGAAATAGTATTTTTCAAAGATTCTTCTAATTCTTCTGAACTGTAATTATTCATCATTGGTAACGATGCAGTTTCTCCTCTTTGATTAGTTTTCTTATCATTCAATTCATAAGTAACTGAATATGAAACATTTGATGTTTGAATTTCATCACTTTCTTTTCCGATATCAATTTCCTCTACTTGGTTATCTTCAGCATAAATATCATTTTGTTCTTCTGAATCTTCATTTTCATCAACATCAGAAACTATCTCATACCATTCATTGCTGTCTGAATTCTCACCACAATCATCATAATCAACTTTACATTGAGGATTGTTTCCTTCAACCATGTTTATTTTATCAATTTTATTTCCTTCTGTAATGATTTTAGGATACGATTCCCCACTATTTGATTCTTGTTCTCTCATAACTTTAGCTTCATTATTATATTCTTCGAACTCATTACTCTGTAATACCTTGTTATAATCAGAAAAATTTGGAGATTCTTTGATTTCTTCATATAACACATCCCTATCATCCACCTTTTCTTTTGTTTTTGAACTGTTTTGTTTATCATTTGATTCCAGATTCAGCTTTTCAACAAATTCAGTCCTTCGAACAGGATTTTCAAATTGATTGCTCACTTCTTCATCATTACCAAATGCAAATAATTCTTCTCTTTTTTTACAGTTCACTTCTTCATTTCTTTCCAATAAGAGTTCTTTTTTTGATCTTGTAATTTTTTTCTTTCTTTTGAAGGACTTTATCTTAGACTTTTCTTCAAATCTCGCAAGCACTTCATTTTCTTTACACCTCTTTTTCAGTTTGATACACAATTTTTTTTGTGGCTTTGTTTTTAAATTCCTTAGCTTTTTTTGACAGAAAGTTTTATGTCCAACACTACTCTGTTTTGTATTTTTATGAGAACTAGAAAATGTATTAGTTTCAGATAATAATGCTTGATATGATGAATTTGAGTCTTGTAAATATCTTTTGAAAATATGATAATCAAGTCTTTTGAGCATAATTCTACAAGGTTTAATAATTGATAATGATTTAAGGTTTATTGATTCTTTTTGTTGAGAATAAAGAGAAGTGTCCCTTTCTGAAGAATGTTTTTGTAATTTCAAAGCCTTTTTTCTTTTCTTTATAATTTTTTCATTTGATTTATGTTTGTCTTTTTTCATATTTCTCTTTTTTATTCGATTCAGTTTTATACCAGGGATGCATTTGTAATCAGAATTCGAGTTCACATTCTTACTCAAACTGCAATATTTACTCTCATTTAATAATGACCTTTGGTGTATAAAAGATCGTTTTAAAACATGAGACTCCAGTTTTTTCAGTACAACTTTGCATGGTTTTATCATCAATGAAGGATTTGATTCTTTCATAATATTTACATTTTTTAAGTAATTTTCACACTTATTCAAGTTTTCAGATTGAACTTGGTACGTAGATGAAGGACTTCCTGTGATTAGGTTCATTATTTGGTCCTGTGAATTGGACAACATTGAATCAGCAGATGCAGTATAATTCTTTATACCTTGTCTTTCTTCTTCATTTGTTTCCAGGCCATCCTCAATCTCGTCCAATTGAAGAGCAGGTTTTCTTTCATTATTAGCAAGGAAGTCATTTGTATTCATAATTAATTTATCATTTGACTCTACTATCTCTCCTTTATTTTTTTCATTAAAAGTGCTACTTTTTGAAAAACTTGATAAAATGGGACAGTTTGTTATTGATATTATTGCAGATTCCTTTCGATGTATATTTAAATCCTGATGCATTTCACGATCTTCAGATTCGGTAATTTGTATTAAGTTCATTACCTCATTTTTTTCCATTTCATTCCCTTTCAAACTTTTTTCAACCAGTGCATTTTGCATATCTAGTTTACAGGTATCTTTAAACCTGATTAACTTTCGTTCCTTTAATTCACTTTCATTAGACATATTTATGAACATCTTATCCGAAGCAGAACAAATATTTTCTTCACTAATTGATTTTTTTTTATAATAACTCATTTTCATTGATGGTGCACTTTCAAATTGAAATTTAGAATTTTCATCTATTCTTAAAGCTTGAAAATCAGATGTACTGACTTTATTAATAGTATTAATGTTAATACTTTCAGACTGAAAGTTTTCTTCATTATTCTTGAACAAATAATTTCTCGGTAATGTGACATCATTTTCTGTTTCATCAGAACTTAAGCTGTTAATCGATTCAAAATTATGTAATTCAACAAAAAAATTTTCTTTTAATGATGCAATATATGGTGTTATTGACGATGGCAAGTTTAATTCTTCATTAGTAACTGCAAAAGTATCCTTTTCGGAAGTGTCAACTGTCTCATTTACAACATTTAATAAGTTCTCCAAATTAAGAATTTCAGACGGTTTTTCGGTGTCACTTAATTCAGGCGAAGAAAAACTATGAATGACAGCAAGATCGTCTGGAAGAGGAACTTCAGTATCCAAAGTAAAGTCCATTGCTAATAAATATATTGCTTTCGTTTAAGAAACATAAATATCTTCAAAAAAAATTTTTAACATGAATAGCTTTCGAACGAAACTATGAAATAATTTTTGCATTTTGCTAACTATGGCTGAAGAAGTTACATCTGTTTTCCCGATATCAACACAGAAATGACAGATAGAAAAAGAAAAAAAAAAGAGAGAGAACGGCAATAAACTGCGTTTTCTGCTTCGAAGAATGAACGAATACTAAGATCTGGATCGAAATGAACGAGATGCAGATTTTCAAAACTGGAACTGAAAGTCACGTGTACATTAACCTTTGGTTTCTCATATCCCTGAAACAAGTCTGGATACAGAAATGTTCCAAATAGTCGTGATTTGAGGCAGAGAATAGGGAAAGAAAAATTGTATCACCTAGGGATCGGACAGGAACGAATACGTACAAGAGACAAAGGGACAGGATTAGAACTAATTTGTTATTTCTCGATGTAGGATTCCCTCATTAGATCTTACGAAAATTTGTAAGCGTATCGTTATTTTCTAATAACTTGAGTTTTTAAAAAAGTTAATGAATTCTGTGATAAAATTTTCTCATTATTGTCAGCTTTTCGTTGTCAAAAATAATTTATAAATAACTGCACATAGGTGTTTTGTTTTGAATGTTTGTTAGCTGATTTATAATAAATTACTTCAATAAAAGAGTTAAGAGCAATATTCTTTCAGAACATTTTTATAAATAGATGAGCATTATCATAAATGTAATTTAAAAAGGTTATTTGATTATAGAAATTCGCATATACTAATGAAGATATATTTCTGTAGGACTTAAAATTAGATTTAAGAAATACTTTTTTCTTTTTCAATTTGTGGGAAATTAGGATGAATTATATATACATATATAATTACTTCATATTCCCCACAATAAGAGGTTTTAGTTTTTTAAAAGTACTATTTTCGAAGTTTAAGAAAGTACATTATTTGTCTTCAAATGAATAAACAATAGAGGACACTAAATTTACAAGACAAAAAATTTTTTAAGTGACCTGATAAGCAACAAATGATTTTTTTTTAAGAAAATATTTAGTGTTGAAATGTAATTTGTAGTTTTGATTCCCATTTTCTGTACTTTATTCACCTATTGCTGTGTTATAGAGCTACAAGAAATTTGAATACTTACAGGATGGATATTTCATGTAAAAAAAGGTGCACCAATATTCGAAGTATTTGTCAAGTAGGGTTTTAGTGTCCTATTTAAAGAAATTTAAAATGTTTTCTAGAATTAACGTTAAAATGGGATAACTTTTTTTAAAAAATTAAGAATTTTAGTTCTTGATTGGTAAATCTAGCAACCAGCTTAAGAAATTGTATTAAAAAATGCTATTCACCTCTACTGAGAGTATAACAACTTTTGCTGCTCTATATTCCATAAAATCAATTAATCTCTATACTTAAGTCTGAGTTATATATATATATATTGCTAAATAATTTGTATATAATCAATGTTTTATCATTTACTTTCAAAACAATTTTAATATTCTTTTACACAGGAGAGGGGTAGCACTAATCTATATTTTATTTTTAAGTAACTTATCTCGCATTAAACTTTGTATTATTTGTGAGGCTGTTCTAAACAGAATCAGTTTTCACACAAAGAATGAGGGCCAAATATTATATATATAGTATATAATGGAATGTAGTTTAATGGAAAAATTCAAACAATGTGCAAAAGGATAATTTTTTTCCAAGTAAAATTAATGTAATATACACATATAAATTATTTCCCATTATCAGTGCAATTATATGAATACTAATTAGAGTAAGGTGCAATTATGTTCTACAAAAATTCACCAACAAATATTCTCAAAAAGACTAAAAGTGTGAATATATCTAGCCTTATAGAGAACATCAGCTGGTATTTGAATTAAACAGAACCAATCTTTTATAATTTAAAAGATCAACACCAAATACAAAGTATTCAAAGAAAGCTATTTTGAGTGTTCTAAAAAAGTATCTAAATTGAATTGTATTTTTTGAAATTTCAAAAAAATGTGCATTCTCCTTTACTGCCTGGAAGTTATTATATTAATATTTACTTTTATATTTAAAACCAGTCAGAAACCATTAACATGCATAGAAATTAATACTTGAATAAGAGTTATTTCACATTTTATATCATATATGCATTTGTTCATTGATCTTCTAATTTTCTTATATATGCAGATATTAGTTTATAGAAGATCTTCTGACTTAATAAAGCCTTTTAAATTTAAAAAAAAAAAAAAAAAAAATCTGTGCTACTCATTTATTAAATATGTTTATTTAAAAGATGAATTTATTTTCATGTCTAAAAGCTCTATACTAAATACTTATGTAATAGTAAAGTTTTACCATTTTAATGTAAATTTATTACCTAACAACATTTGTTCTACTGATTAAAATATCATCAAACTAGCTGATTGATTCCTTTGATGAAATCGATTTCTACAAGTTTACAATAATAATCTTAATGCAAAAAGTATTTATGAACATTCAATGCATAAATACACAATGGAGGAAACATGATTAAATTATACATGTAAGGTAATACAGAAGTATATACTAAGCTTATTATTATCAACCATAACAGATTAAGGTGTAGATTGTTTTTTATTCATGCTGGACTATAACTAGAATCAAGAGGACCTATTCAAACAATTCTGGTATAAAAGAAATATTCACTTTAAGTTTCAAATGTTTGTCATTTGTTTGAATAAAAGCAATTACACTAGGTTGAATAAAAATTATGGTCAAGCAAATGTATTGGTTATCAAAATTAGAGGGGATTACAATAGTTTTTAAGCATTAAAATAATTGATTTATGCATTAAAACAGATGTGGCAATGTCGATGCAAGACAAACTGATATAATTCTGAAAAATAGATTAAATTTTATTCATTTTATACTTTTTTTTAATTTAAAAAAATGAAAGTTGGTAAAGTGATGAGTGTTTCTGCCATTATATATAATGTCATAAATGTAATAGCATAATATTCTAGATGCAAAAAGGGCCGCGGTAGCCTAGTGGTCAAGGTCGTGGACTCGCGGCCGGCGGTTTTCGTTTAGTCGCGGGTTCGATCCTTGGCCGCCAAAGACCCGCCGTGTAACCGGGGCTGATGCACGTTAAATCTGTTCGGAGCCAAAAGACCTCCCGGTGGCGTGGTGTGGATGTTAGGAGAGGGGGTTGCCAGCTCAGGTGTCGTCCTCGTCACTTGACCGTGGTTCAAAATTACGAGGTCCGTCGCCAATAGCCCTCGTGTTGCTTCTAGTGCGACGTTAATAAAAACTAAACTAAACTCTAGATGCAAAAAAAATTACTGTTGGAATATATAACATATAAAAATAATTTTTAAGTACACATTGAACGCCATAAATTTTAGAAATAGAAAAAATTAAATTTAGAAAAAAAAAAAAAAAATAACACATTAAAGTCAGTCAGAAAATCTGATTGATGAAGATGAAGCAATTGGGAAACTAGATTTGAAACTTATACAATCAATTATGCAAGATTATTTTTATGTACAATTAATGTCATGTTCTTTTGACTTAATTCTTGAATTTTTAAGTGATTCAGAGATATTAACCTGTATCAATTTGACATCCTGTGAGATCATTAACCTTACGAACTTTGTTTATACTTTTATCCCTATGTAGTAAAGAAATGCTTAACTTCCAACAAATGTTTTGAAAAAGACTCCTGAAGGAATATTTGATGGGTTTGAATTCTATTAATTCTGCTAGAAGTATAGGGAGAGTGAAAGATTTTGAAATAGATAACATCGTTGTAATTAGTGATGTAACCGACGTTCTTATGCCATAACTGCTTTAACGCAAAAGAATTCAACAACATCTCGGGGTAAATTACTATATTTTTAATGACATAAAACATCACCGTTACAAGGACCGAATTAAAACAATTAACAGTAACATTTAGAAGGAAAGAAATTTATCACAAGTAAACTTAAACATAGTCCAGGGTTGGACAGCAACAGGAGACCTTACTCCACGAAATCCCAATACTAGATGACATAGCCACACCCTAACTGTGAGGATTTTTCCCATCATGTGGCGCCATCTACAGTCTCGTTTTGAAATTAGTGTGTTACAGACTTCCCCTCTGGTTCCGTTGACGTCTCGGCTCGGAACCAGGAGGTAATTTTTTGAGACGTCCTCTTTTTCTAAGTGGAGCCACTGGTTCAGTATCTCTTTCTACTCCAGGCTCATGATAGTCCTTTAAGGCAGAAATGTGATAAGTTCCAAGGACTTGGTCTGGGTTGGCCGGGTCGGCAATCTCATACATTACTGGAGATCTCAAGGTGAGAATGAGGTAAGGACCTTCCCTCTTTGGCATGAATTTCTTGCATCTGTTGTTCCGACTTGTGGGATGAAGGGTCACCCAAACTTTGTCACCAGGTTTGTAGTACTTTCGTCGATCGAAGTTTTCTTTTTGACGATCCTGTTTCTTTATTGGATTCATCCTGTAGGGAGACGTTGCTATTAGGGAGTGATCACCCGTGTCGATACGGTGTTCGATAAACGGCGTGGGTCCTCCCCCTGGTTGGAAACATGTCTCATTTTTGTCCAGGAGTTTATTTAGTTTTCTTGTCTGTTCTTGGGATAGGTGTTTACCCTCATCTTCTCGAAGTTCGAACGCACTGATGTCTATTTCTTCCAATGGCTTCTTGAAGAACTCGTACTGTTTTCGAGGATTTTCGGAAAAATACCATTTTCCGCCTTGGACGTCAAGGACGATTCCAGCTGCATTGAGGAAATCCCTTCCTAACAGAGTCTTATTTCCTTTTGCTTCAGGTAATTCTAGAAATTCTGTTGGGATAACTTTGCCTTCAATGTACAGGTTGACGACAGCACTCAGAGCCGTAATGGTCTGTCGAATTCCATCAGCCATCATCAATGAAATAATCTTGTTCTCAAAGATGATGTCATGCTCTTGCAGGAATTCGAACAGCTTTTCACATGCAAAGGTATGGGAAGCACCAGTATACAGCAATCTTTTCTCCAAAAATTCTGAGAGCAATCAAACTTGAGGGATCAGAATTTGAATTCAAGTTGAATAACGTCATACAGTTCACTGCTGTTACCGTTTCATTAGCTCTCTTGCAGGTAGGACACTTTGCCTTGATGACTCCAGGAGTCCCGCATCCGTAACACTGGATGGGCTTTCTTCCTTCAGTTCTGGAACTTGGGAATCTAGGTACTGTTCTAGAGGGTCCTGGTGAGTGGTTATCATAGGAGCCTCCAACAGGTGGACTTTTCTTTATTGGAAAGGGTTTCCTGAAATCTTCTTTCTTCTTGAAAGTCTGATTTGGATTATTTTTCATTCCAGGCCTTAGGCTATCGTATGCGTCCAATTTCTCAGCTAATTCCAAAGGATCGTTCAAATCCGCCCAAATATCTAGAAAGTGTTCTTTGATATTTGCAGGAGTTTTTCTTTTCATCTGATCAGCGATTATTAGACTTTTAAGCTGATCAAACGTGGTTATCTTCAATTCTTTGATCCAACCTTCAAGATAAGAACTTAATTCGAAATAAAAGTCTCTCCATGTCGTGTCAGGGTTTTTCTTCTGTTGAGAAAAATACTGCCTAAACCTATCTCCTATAACTCGAAATCTTTTTAGAAGCATTTCTTTTACCTTTTCATAGTTTTGAGAATCATCTTCATCCTCTCTTGCGATGAGCTGAGCTATATCAGGTGGCAATGAGCCAATCAGGTATGCTGTCCAAGTTTTTTCAGGAATGTTCAAGAACTTCACTTGACGTTCGAAAATAATCAGGCATAGATCCATTTCGTTTTCCTTCGAGTTGAATCTCGGAATAATTCTATTTAGCTCAAGCTTCGGGTTTTACTAACTGTTGGCTTACAACGGATGTTTGTGATAACTTCTGCATTTCAAGTTGAATTTTCAATTTTTTCAGTTCGAATTCTCTTTCTCATTGCTGGGCCACCTCCACAGCCACAGCTTTCTGTTTCTCTTCCAATTCCGTAGTTTTCTGTTTTTCCGTTGTTATACGTTCTTCCACAATGACGCTGAGCATATCCTTGGCGAATTCCTCATCATACCTATCACTTGCGGTTATGAGATCTTTTAATTCAATAATTTTGAGATTGTCCGACGGAGCCAAACCCAATTCTGTGGCTAACGTCCTTAAATCCTCTTTTCTGGATCTTCCCAAAAATGCCATTTTTCGTCATTTTTTAGTCTATTTCAAATTTAATTTTCTAACGTTCAATTAAAGTTAATGAATAAAAGTTCACTAAGTGACAGTGTTAATTCTGTTATCTGAAAACATTATAGTCACACAATACTTATGCACTAAAATTTTCGTTATATATAAAATAATACCTATGCACTTAGAATTTTCGTTATATATAAAATAATACTTATGCACTTAAAATTTCAGTTATATGTAAAATAATACTTATGCAATAAAAATTTCAGTTACATATAAAATAATACTTATGCACAAAAAATTTC
>BMAW01021878.1:1161955-1191934 GCA_019974015.1 Nephila pilipes
AAAAATTTCAGTTACATATAAAATAATACTTATGCACAAAAAATTTCATTTATATATAAAAATAACACTTATGCACTTAAAATTTCCGTTATATATATAAAAATAACACTTATGCATTTAAATTTTTGTTATATATGAAAATAATATTTATGCACTTTTGCAGAAAAACAATAAAATTCCCTAATCTCAAATTGTGATAATTAATTTGCAAACCATTTTATTAAGAAGATTAAAATGAAACAAAAAATTTTAGTATCAAATATCTTCTAATTCCTTTCATCAAAATAAAAACCAAAATAAGTTTATATAACATTCATTATTAATCAAAACAGTATCAGCAATTAACATGAAATTGTTTATACAAAATTCAAATAGCATTCATAAATCATTTTAGTAGGAATAGCATTCATAAATCATTTTATTAACCTTGGAGTTACCAATATAGCAAACTTGTTTATACTCAGAAGTAAATAATATTATTTTCGAAAATTTTTCAATAAAAACCAGAAATATTAATACTTTATCAATAACATACAAGTTTTCAAATATTATAGCAATTCCTTTCCAACTCCATAATATATTTCATAAAATTTTATTTTTATATTAGTTATAAAACAGAACAAAAAAATCATTATGATAAGAATAGCAATCAACATAATAAGACTTAATTGAAAGGTTTAGTAATCAAACAAGAATCAAAGTGATATGCTTTCAATAAATAGCAATACTTTCTTGAAAACAAAACTACATATGTGTCAATGGTATAAAATTTTTAATTAGGAAGAAAATATGCATTCATTAATAATAAACCAACTTTCGATTAGCCTTAATCAGAACAAACAATATACTGCAACATACAATAATACGAGTAACATAAATCACAATTTTATGCTGAATAAGAGAGTATAATTTATGTAGAAAAAATAACACTTATCTTAGATAGCACATAATAAACTTGCGGGATGCAAGTATCTTTCAATCGCAGGGTGCGAATCCTCCCAATATTGTCAGGGTGACAAAACTTCAACACCGAAGTGAGTGGGAAAAAGGCGAGAAAGAACTGGGATAGGCCGCGCGTTGGGCGCCAATTTTGTAACCGACGTTCTTATGCCATAACTGCTTTAACGCAAAAGAATTCAACATCTCGGGGTAAATTACTATATTTTTAATGACATAAAACATCACAGTTACAAGGACGGAATTGAAACAATTAACAGTAACATTTAGAAGGAAAGTAGTTTATCACAAGTAAACTTAAACATAGTCCAGGGTTGGACTGCAACAGATCTTACTCCACGAAATCCCAATACTAGATGACCTAGCCACACCCTAACTGTGAGGATTTTTCCCATCATGTGGCACCATCTACAGTCTCGTTTTGAAATTAGTGTGTTACAGTGATGAATTTTTAACAAGAATTTTTTAGAAATTGAGGAAAATTATTGCAACCTTTCCTGGTAGAGATGGAAATGTTGGATCCCGTGAGGAAAAGGCAGATACTATAATACTCCCCAAAGACCAGTACAACTGCTATATAACTCGGAACGGAATAGATCTTAAATATTTTCTTTTTCTTTTAGTAACTATATTACAATACATGATTTTCATTTATTCTATATGTATATATGTTTGTTTTATTTCATTTTGTTTTATATGTCATAATTTCTATGGCATATCTCAATATTGTTTTGATTCGTTTGGGATTAATATTCTTTTAAAAGGCAAGCATTGTGGGTTTAAATTATTTGATTCACATGTTAAGTTTTTTTCTTGAAGTGTATTCAATAAGTTTGAAATTTAAAGTGCATATTTTTTTTAAAAAATAATCTTGCATATTTTCTATTTCGTTTTTTTAGTAAGATGAAATCTCTTTACATTTTTCTTATTATTTTTTAACTTGAATTTTTGTTTAGTTCGCGAATTTGCATGAGGTATCTTGGTTAATGCAACATCCTGACTGAATTACATATTCAGAAATACGATACAGTCCTGAAATTATAAAAAATTACTTGACCCTCTCGTAAGAAATCTTTATTCAAGGCGATTTAAATTATGTTAATATAAATATATTTAAGATTTAGAATATTAAAGTTATATATATATATATAACTAGAAAATTTGTTCAGTCATAAATTGATGTTCGATTTTTTTTACCTTTTTATTTTATTTATTTATTTTTAAGTTTGGTATATGCGAATAGAATTTGGCTTTGAACCCTTTGATTTGAATTTGATAATGTGTAGTTAACTCCAATCATTTTTCGAATTGTGATTGTATTTGATTATATTGAAGTTGTTGTTTGCATAAATGTTCTAGGAGTCTTTACTTAGCTGGGTTGAAGATTGATTTTTGTTGGATATGAAGCAGCAAAGGCTATAATCCTGTTTAAAAGATGTACTTCGTTCAGTAGATGTCGAAGTACTTGACTTTCTGCAGGAATATTCTGAACACTTGTTTATTAGCGACTATTGCTTCCAAAAGTTCTTTGAAAGTTGATTGATTGTTTTGTGGGATATGAAGCAACAATGACTATTATCCCCTTTTTCATAGATTCTTTTTATTCAATAAATATCAAAATATTTCATCTTTTGCAAGAATGCTCTGAAAACTTGTTTATTAGCAACGGTTCTCTCCAAAAATTCTGTGAAATTAATATTTTGCTGTGGGTCTATCTTGAGAATATTTCTTTGAGTAGTGTAATTATTGCAGGTCAAAAGAATATGTTCCAAATCGTTGATGTGATTACATTTTCTACATTGTACGTTATCATTTAAGTTGAATTTTTGCAAAAGCCCTGGAGTTATAATCATTTTGCTGGTGATTTGAGTGCTTAGTATATCCTCTCTTCTATTTTTTGTCCATTTAGATATTATGTCAATGGTGGGGATGTTTCTTAAGATTTCAAAATATTTGCTTGAATAATAGTTTTCATTGGTTCTTTTCATTTTGTCGTGGAAAATTTCACTATTAGTGTCTTCTGGGGCAATCCAGTCAAGGTATTCATTAGATTCCATTACCGATTTTGTGAGATAATCCGCCAGTTCATTCCAAAAATTTTTCGAATGTCCCGGAATCCTATGTAGAATCGTCTGAGTGCTAAATTGTGAATGAATGAAGATTTTACTGGCTAGTCTATGAATGATTTTTGGGGATTTTATATTGTAATTTCTTAAGGCTGATTGCACAGAATGGCTATCTGAAAGAGAATTACCAGATTTTCTTTAGATTCAGTTTAATCGTCTAGAGCTTGGCATATAGCAAGTACTTCAGCTTTAAAAATCGAATTGATTGGATTTACTTTGTAAGCGAAAGATACATTTTTCGTGATACCTGCTATTGATGTTATATGTTGATTTTTTGATGCGTCCGTCATTATTAGGAAAAAAATCTATGATTCATTATTTCCTCAAATTGTCCTTTTATTACATGAGTTAGTAAGTTTTTTATTTTGGAATCCAAATTCCACCGTATAGATCTCACAAGGAAGATCTGTATAATGTATCAATCTGAGGATTGATATGATTTGTTTTCCATCAATACCCAAAATACGGAAAGTATTCTTGATGTTGTTTCTGTCCCCTTGCAGGATTTCCAGATTTATTGTCTTAAGACTATTGCGGTACATAGGTGAAAAGTTAACGTTTGATATACGAGATATAAAAAATTTATTAACCAATCGTCTTATTTTATCAGTAAGAATTTCCTGATTAACCAGTTGTAAGAGCACGATATTTGGGGTCCATTGTGGAAGTCCCAATGCGATTCTAAGAGGGTTTTTTTTTTTTTTTTTTTTTTTTTTTTTGTATAATATTGAAAGGTTTGAGTTGGGGAGGTATCAGACCATTTATTTATGATATGACTAGTGTAGTAAAAGGTACTACATATACTATTGTTAGTTAATTTAATAAGGTCTGTAGCTCTTGGGCCATAGTGTTTACACACCATGCCTTTTAGGACATTAATTTTTTTAAAGCTTTATTTTTCTCTAGCTGATACCCGCTCGCTTCGCCGGGCAGACGATAATATTATATTTTCGAACCTATACGTAAAATATCAAGAAAATTTTCAATTTTTAAACAATAATGGTAATCTAAATTAAAAATTTTAAGAAATTGATTGTCTGCCATAATGGTTATCTACAACTTTCAAATATATGAGAAAAATAAAATGTTTTAGTAAAAAGTCACCCCATATATATATATAATATGGATAAAATTCTATCCGCCGTATACATGCTAAACCTAGTATTGCCAGAGATACAACTTTTGTCAGAAGATTCATCATGTACTTTAGTTTCAAATGAAATACTCTCGCAATGACATCTTATATATCATAAGATTTTTGTCCTTGCCTCAAAAGATCTTTGATTTCTGACCGTTTAGGATTGCAAGTGACTGCAATCTAAAAAAGGTCGTGCAAGTCAGGACGTCTAAAATGTCTTACCTATGTCATACCGTCTTGAGTTCGTTCATGCATGTAGCGAGGTTCTCCAAGAACTTTGTCTTGCGTGTGAGATACTCCGTATAAGTCATCATTTTAGTATTTTTCAAAATCCCGCTACTTTTCGGAGCTAAACTACACTTTCACCAACCATGGGATTCCAAACTCATTTATTTCTACGCTAAATATGTACCTTTACTATTTTCGACATGCACGAAATTTCACATAAAGAGCCCCTTCACCGAAATTTTGCCAATCCTCTATCAGCTCTTCAATATTAAATTATTTCGTATTTTTCTATTTCGCTCGAGGAAATCTCACCAAGTAAATTTAAATAATGAGAATACACAGTATACATATTAAATAATTCGAAATAAAAAAAAACCAACGTTTTTATATGGTGGCAAATTTATTAAAAAAATTATTAAAATATTAGTTAAAACTGGTCGCAAATATCTAAATATTGCATTGTTAGGCAAATAAGAACGGTTCTCGAAATTTCAGAGCTCTTGCTTGATGGGAAGTTGGTTAAATTAACAATAGACAATTTGATGACACACTGATACACATACATACAGACACACACCAAGTGAAATACATAACAACGTTAAAACTAACTAAAATTAATTAATCCAGTAAATTAAATGGTTGGAATAGTTTAGTCAAACCACTCTTGGAGACAAGAATTATTTGGCGGTATTTTGCCAAATGTTGCTAAATTGGTCCGCGAAGCGGACTTAACATTCAGCCAAAAAAAAAAAAAAAAAAATTTCGCCAAGTTTGGCAATTATTCAAATTCCGCCAAGTGATTGGGCTGAACTGCATTATTTAAAAAATATGAGTTAAAACTTGTCGCAAACGTCTAAATAGGTTGACAAGTTTTACTGGAGCTCCTGAGCCAACGACTCTAAATCTCCATATAGGGGCAGTTTGGGATGCTTGACTTTGGCTTTTTCCAGCCCAGAATTGCATAAAAGATATTTTGGATGGCTTTATAGTGTAAAATTAATTTATCAGAGTGATTTAAAAGGATGAAAAAATTAAGTGAAAGAGAGTTTTTAAAGTATTGGATTTAACCTTCCCCCCCCCCTTTTCGGAGAAAGGGTAGGTGAAGGTGAGGGGTGAAAGCAGTTTACCAATGGGGTTGCTGCTTTTATGTTAGTGTGTGTTTTCAGAGGGAGAAGATATCCTGGTTTGTATGAGAGTTGTGATTGGTCAGCTTGGTGTGGGGTGGTGTGAGGTGGGTGATTCAGAATGAAAATACTTTTATTTTAAAAGATTTTGGGAAATTAAAGTGAATTTAATAGGAATCGAGTAAAACCTTTTTGGGTCTTCTAATAGCTGGGTCAGGGTCATAGTTTGAGATGTTTGTAAGTGTATTGTTATTTATGTTCATGAGATTATCAAAGAAGTTAAAGGATGTTTTTTGTATGAACTTTTTTACTATTGGGAAGTTAATTGAGTTATAAATGTCTGTATTTCTCATGAACCATCTAGCATTTACAATTTGTCTAATAATGTTATTTTGTGCTTTTTTAAGTTTATTAAGGTGTGTGTTTGCAGCAAAACCCCAAACGGCACAACTGTAGGTGAGAATAGGTCTGAGAATCAGAGCATAGATAAACAACTTGTTTTTAATGCTTAATTTTGAATTCCGAGCGATTAGGGGGTAGACCGAACACGCGCATGCTCGGAATTTTTAATTGTTTGTGTGATATGTTGATTAAAAGTGAGTCTTTTATCTAGGATAACTCCTAAGTATTTTGTGTGTTGAGACCAGGTGATCTTGTGATTGTAGATAAAAACGTCCGGGCGTGAATTTTTTTGTTCTGTGTGAAAAGAAGACTGCCTCCGTTTTAGATGGATTCAGGGCAATTTTCCATTTGGAGAACCAGTCTTCTAGTTGCGTTATATGTTTTTGTAGTGCTCGAGCCACTAAAAGTGGTTCTTTGTTTTGTGCTAGTATCGCTGTGTCGTCTGCGTACATGCAGAGAGTTGTGTTGAATGCTTTTGGGATGTCGTTCACGTATAAAGAAAATAAAGTTGGGGCTAAAAGCGCCCCTTGAGCTATTCCAGCTGAAGTAGTAGTGGTAATGGAGTGGGAGTTTTTAACTCTTACTGCAAAGGTTCTATTTTTAAGGTATGAATGTAATAGTTTTATGAGATTTGGATTTAATTTAATTTTAATTAGTTTAAAGAGCAGTCCCTCGTGCCAAACTCTATCAAATGCTTTTTGAATGTCGAGGAAAATTGCACCTGTTGATTTCCCATTATTCAAACCGGCCTTAACGTGTTCAATGACACGGAGAAGCTGGTGTGATGTGGACAGTTTTTCTCGGAATCCATGTTGTTCATGGATTAAAATATCGTTTAAATTGAGGAAATCTTTTAATCTATTAAGTACAATTTTTTTTGCAATTTTGCTAATGATAGGTTATAGGGAAATTGGTCTGTAACTATCAGGGAGGGTGGGGTCTTTTCCTGGTTTAATAATGGGTATAACAGATGCATTTTTCCACGACTGAGGGAAATGCCCGATTTTGAGGATGTCATTAATAATTGAGGTTATTTGAAAAATTGTCTTGATAGGTAATTCTTTAACCATTTTATTATTGACTCCTTCCCTACCTGGAGCTTTTTTGATTTTAAGTTTCTTGGTGTATTTTAGAATTTCAGAAGGTAGTGTAGGGGGGAGGGGTGTAGCGTTTGCAAAATTATTTTGATTATTCATAAAGTTGAGAACGACATCAAGTGTTTCTTTGTCAAATTTAGGATTATTAATGTTATTTAATTGAAATTGATTTTTAAGTGAAGAGGCAATTAGATTAGCTTTTTCTAGATCTGAATTTGCGATACTATTTGGACCTTTAAGGGTTGAAACTGGGGATCTCTTCTTTCTTAGAGCCTTTGACATCCCCCAGAGAGAGCCGTCGTCGGGGTCTAATGCAAGTAGAGTGTCTTCCCAGGATTTTTGTGTGAATTCGTATATTTTTCTTTTTATCATGTTTTGGAAGTTGTTAAGTGTGTTTTTGTCTGTTGGGTTTCTGGTAAATTGCCATATTTTTCTGAGTTTGTTTCGTTGTCGAAACAGGCTTCGTAATTCGTCGCTGATGAAGTGTTTTTTAAAACGTTTTTCTGAATTTCACTTGGTGTGTGTGTGTCATCAAATTTTCGATCGTTAATTTAACCAACTTCCCATCAAGCTAGAACTCTGAAACCTTGGGAATCGTTCTCACTCGCCTAACAATGCGATATTTCGACATTTGCGACAAGTTTTAGCTAGTATTTTCTTCAATAATGCAGTTTATCCCAACCACTTGGCGCAATTTCAAAAATTAGCACCAAACTTGGCGATTTTTTTGTTTGGCTGAACGTTAAGTCCGTAAAACGGACCAGGGCAGCCACATTTGGCAAAATACTGCCAAATAATTCTTGTCGCCAAGAGTGATTGGGTTAAACTGCATTCCAACCATTTAATTTACCGGATGAATTAATTAATTTTAGTTACTTTTAACGTTTTTATGTATTTCACTTGGTGTGTGTTTCTGTGTGTGATTGTGTATCAGTGTGTCATCAAATTTTCTATCGTTAAATTAACCAACCTCCCATCAAGCTAGAGCTCTGAAATTTCGGGAACCGTTCTTACTTGCCTAACAATGCAATATTTAGATATTTGCGACCAGTTTTAACTAATATTTCAATAATTTTTCTTAATAAACTTTGCCACTATATAAAAACGTTGGTTTTTATCTCGAATTATTGTTTGTGTTAATTGGTTTGGATGCTTGTTCGTGTGCATGTAAGATATCGTGTGTGAGACGCGACACCTTCTCCTCGATTTCAACACCTGTGTTGGATGGGATTAGGTTTAGGTAGAGTTTTTGTTTAAATTTTGTCTAAAGAGATCCCAGTTTGTGTGTGTGTTTCTTTCATTAATGGATAGCTGTATGTTCGTGTTAAAGTTTAGAATGATCGGATTGTGGTCTGATGTGAGCTCGGGAATCGAGGAAACATCACATAGCCAATGGAAGTTCCGGATCAGTGCAAAGTCAATTGTGGAGGCGGAGCGATAGCCAAAGCGAGTTGGTGTGGGCGGGGCTTTAAGATCGTAGTCGTGTTTGTGTATGAATTCGTTAATAAGCGTTCCTTTTCTATTGATTCTTTTGCTCCAGCCCTTAAATAATTGATTGCCATTGACCACGGCAAATGTTTGGTGCACAGTTTTTCTTTCCTGGATAAGATATGGCGGGAAATAATGATTTTAATTCTTTGGAAAATGTACCACAGATAAAAAAGTGCAACGTTATTCTTAACCGAAATTTTATGGATAGGCTTGTGTATATCAAGAATGATGATGTATTTATTATGAAAAGATTGTCAACAGATTCTGCAACACAAAGTGATATTGCAAGAGTGTCCGAGAAGAAAAGACGCAAAATTAATTCATTGAGTTCAGACGATTTAGAATCTGAATCGGAAATAAGGCATGCTGCTAACTCATCTATTGGAGCAAAAAGAAGATGCAATTCATTAAGGGAAAATGCTTTTGCTACAGGCAGATTTAATTCTAGAAAACAAAATTCAGATGATGAAGCATCTCCATCGGAAATAAGCGATACTGCTAGCTCAGCAAGTGATATTATCAGAGCATTCGGCAAGAAGAAAAGACGTAAAATTAATCCAATTTTAGATGACTCCAAAACTCAAGTAAGGAAATTATTGTGTTCTAAATGCAAAAAGACTTTTAACACACACTCATCTCTTCTTATTCATAGACGTTCCCATAAAAAAAATAAATTTAAGTGTGTAATCTGTAAGTCTGCTTTTCCAAATCGATCATCTTTCATCAACCATATGAAAAAAATTCATCCTGAAACTAAGCCATTTGTTTGTGCCTATCCAAAATGTGATAAAAGTTTCAGAACTCAGAAAATGTTGCGAGACCATGAAAAATCTCATTATAAGTATATGTGTAAATTTTGCAAAAAATCATTTATTAGAAAACGTGATATGCATCAACATGTTGTTGAGATTCATTTGTGAGCATTGCTACAATATTTTGGAAGTTCCATTTAATGTTTTGTTTTAAAAATTTGAATAAATATATATTTGTATTGTGTTATAAAACATTTCTTTTAAATGTGTAACTGATTGAGTGCTGAAGTATTAATTAAAAATTTTTCATATTCTTGTTACTTCACAGTTTAACATTACTTTAAGCTACAACAAAATTAAAAATTTGGTAAGAAATCTGGTTTGTAAATTTCCTGGTACATTCTTGTAAAACCATTTTTTCTTGCTATCTGATGTGTATCTTATTTTGAAAGAAATTTTATGAAATATTGTCACACACATTTAATCAAATATGTTTATGAAATTTAGTTATGTTTCATTTTGGTACTTGGTTATGAAAAAACACCAGTATTTTTAATTCAAAGAATGTGTAGGGTGGAAATTTGGAGAGTGGGGTGTCATCCTTTTCACTTTGACAAAGGCTCAAAATTACAAGGACTGTAGCCAATAGCCCTCATGTTGATTTTTAGTGCAATGTTTATGAAACAATCAAACTATTGTATTCATATGCACATTATAATGATTTAAGAGTCAATTTATATTGATTTTCATTCTGTTACTTAATAGATGAATATTTGTGGTCTCAATCTTGCAATGTATATTTTATATTGAATTTTACTGAAACAAGTTTTATCATTAATATCTTTAAATCTGTTTTATATTATATTTCATAAATGCAAATACAAAAATGAATGATAATATTTTGATTATTATCATTTATAATAAATTATGTAATAAAAAAATAAATTGTGAATATTTGGCTAGCCTTTATTATCGCCCACCCAAATGTTTCGCCAAAACTTTTGTCAAGTTTGACCATAAATGATAGAATGTGGCAACCCATACCACATCCCATTGGATGGTACTTGGTGAATCGCGATTACAGCACCATTTTTGGTTATTATTTATGGAGATCATTCGCACCAATTATGCTAAATATGTGTTCTACGTAGAGGTAAGATTTTTTTTCCATATGGATTAGTTTATAGCAAAAAGTCTTCAAATGAGTGTATCTGGAGATGAAAGAAGTGTAGGGCTGAAAAATCTATTAGGGTTGGATTATGGTTCTCCTGTAGCAAATTAAATTTACGTGAAGTTTTTTTCTAACATGGGAGTTAATTAAAGGGTTGGCGTCATGTGACATTGAAGATGATTTTAACTTTTCTTTAGCGACTCTAGCAGACTGGCATCATTTCATCCATGAAAAAGTTTTAGATCATGTTGAATTGATGTCAAAAAAAATTGGTGGGGTAGGTAAAATTGTTGCAGTCGATGAATCTAAATTTGGTAAAAGAAAACATATTACGGGCATTATGTTGAATGTCGGTGAGTATTAGGGGAGGGGGGTGGAGTGCTTTGGTTGATCAAAGAGAAGATAGAGCAAGGGACTACTATAATTTCCGATAGTTGGAAGGGCACAATCAGGATGTGTTGAATGAGGAAGGTTTTATTCACCTTACTGTTAACCATTGTATTAGTTTTGTTGATCTAAATACGAGCACTCACACCAATACAATAGATAGCACAGAGGCATGTAAAAACACAGTTTCCTGCATATAATAAGCAAAATGATGTGTCTTTTTTACTTGGTTGTGTATATTTTCGAAAAAAATGCTGTACCAGGAACATTGATTTGTGCATAGCATTTTGAGATTATTAGGGATGTAGATTGGGAAACTTTTAGCCATAAACTTTCCGAGGATTTTCATTGCCGATATTTTCTTTCTTTTGTTTTTGCGTGTTAAAAAAGTGTTTGAAGGTTAAAAAAATTAAAACTAGACAAAAATTGCAAAAAAAAATTATAAAGCTAGACAAAAATTGCAAAAAAAAAATTTATAAAGCTAGACAAAAATAAAATAAAAATCATTAAAATTGAGGAAAATAAGTTTTAAAATGTAGCTTTACTAATAAGGGTATCTGGACATGCGAGGAATCCTGGAATATCATAATTTAGGTACCATTTTAAAGAAAACTATTACTAAATATGGTTAAAAAAATTTATGCTTCTCTCTGGTACTTATGCATATAGTGAACCTAAAATATTTTTTTCTGTAAGCAATAAATACATTTTATTTGTGAAATATTATTTTTAGAAATGAGATACCTAAATGCAAACATTTCAAAAATCATGTCTATAGGACTAAATAGGAAAGAAACACTTTTTGACCAGAAAATGCTTTTACAGATCAATACAATGATTAAAATACCATTATTAAACACATATATTTCCCAAGCTGTATGAATAATTTTTAAAACGTAATTGTCACAAAAAGAATCTTAAATTCGGCATTTTATTTTCACTCTCATGTCCTGGTACATGTAAAAAATGTCTATAAATTTGTAATATAAGTTTATACATAATCAACCATTATAATAGTTTTTATGTAAACACTTTTATTACATGCCATGGAGTGACATGTGAAACAGGGTCCTCGCCCCTCACTCTGGAAATTGTGCATTAATTTTATTGCACAGGCTAATGGTTTCACAATTTTACTTTTTGTCATTTTGGGAGGAGGTCCTCCTCTTTATGAATCCTGTAAAAATTCCATTTTCATTCCTATTAAAATTGCAGATAAGTCTTAGATTTTTTTCCCCCTATTATACACAATTTCTGATGAAAGTAAGATAGCCACCATTTTTGGAAAACGGAGTTTGATCAGAAAGTTTGATGGTAACCCTTTTTCAAAGCATGGTACTTTGTGCGGTTTGGCGCAAAAAAAAATGATGTCCAGTTTGGCGATACAGAAGCTGCTCTGAATATTTAATGCTATTTACTCTCGCATATTTCATTTTTTAAACCATACTTTCAAAATTATTCATAATACATTTTAATTTTAAGTCATAACGAAGTTATTTTTTTAATTATAAATCAAGTTCATAATTTTCAAATCTCGGTCAAAGTTGGAAATATCTTTATTTGGAAGTGAAATATAACATTCCTAGGAAATAATTACTACATCCATCATGTCTCTCAGAGGCCTTAAAAATATAAAATAATGACATGCATGGCATTACAAAGATGCATTGTTCATTGGTTATATTTTGCAGGTTGACACAAAACAGGAAAATTTGCATTGAATGTTCTCTATGTACTAAATCATTTTATGTGTAATCATTGTACATGTATGTTTAGATATTGCAAGACTCTACTATGTCTCTTGTGGTGCAGATGAATTTCTTTAAAAATCCATCATTAGGTTAAAGTGAAGTATCAGTTGCCCCTTCGCAATTTTGGTAGTAAAGATGGCAAATTATGAAATCGGTTGCCAAAGAAGTGATACATAAGAAATTGTATCAAAAATGATCAGTAAATAAAACCAAAACAAATTCTTGCCATAAAAATGGTAAATTTAAATATTATTAAAGTAAAACATCAAGATTATAGATTTTATGAAACAAATTACAGTATTTAATAATGTATAATAATATTAATTTATAGTTATAAATAAAAAAAAAAATTTGTTCAGAGTACAACAATAATTAAATTAGATTTACTAGAACCTAGGTACATCAATTCAAATTTAAAGCCGTCAAAAATGCTCTGTATATTTTATCCAGTTTTGGAATTGTTGAAAAACAGCATGGGTGCTATTGACAATGACCTTTGTGTATTGAACCATGATAAGGATGAAACCGGAGTTTGTGGGAATAATAGCTTTTGTTACACTATATCCCATAAAACTGAACTATATCATCAATCAATCTAAGTTAGCTTATCACTCTTTAATTTCTACAACTTACCAGGTAAAGTTGTTCCCTTCAAGGTTTTGCTATGAAGTGTTAATGAATATATATATATTTAATGAATTAATAAAAAATTCATTGAGTTTTAACATCCAAATGAATTAAAAAGAAAAACATAAATAGTAATAAATATTTTGCTTATTCTGTGGTTCATAGTAAAAGACAAGGTGTAGAAGTGACATTTTTTAGTACTAACATAATGAAAAAAAGCTAAACATCTTTCTTGCCTTAAAAACTTGAACTATAGTTACTATACAATTGATTATTTAACAAATAGAAAAATACTAAATGCTCCTATACAATCTAAATGTTGCTACTTCTCAAAAGTACCCTTATTCAGTTATTGGAAATATTTTCCTTTACATTTAAATAAATCACAACATTAAAAAAAGTAATCTATTCTTTTTTTTCCTCTATAATATTTTATTTGTATTTTTATGGCTTATTTCTACAATAAGGCCTATCGATTGAAAATAAAACTAAAGATTTGTCAGAAAATTTACTTATCACAATATTAAACTTCATCATTCTGAAAATTTTACATATGTAAATATTACAAATGTTTTGCCCATAATAAAAATCTTGTTCTGAATATTGACTTTTCCAAAAAATTAATATTAGCAGAATTATATAGAAGGATAGTTATTTGATCAGTTTAATACAAGATGGTCTTGTTACTCAATCTGCTATTGATAACATTTCATAATCTTGAACCAAGGTGAAAAAACAATATTTAAGCTGATATTTTACTTTCCAACTGTTCATATTGTACTGTCTTGAACGATCAAAATAAGGGTGTACTTTATTTGTATATGATAAACTTAAAAATTATTAAACTAAAAAATAAGACTGATGCAAAAAGTAAACAAAAAAAAAACCTTGATTATCTCATTTCTTATAAATCCTATTATTAATAATGTGATGCCTATTATATTAACCATTTGAAAGTCATTTTGTTTCAAAAGATTTTTATACATGTGATTGATATAACTTATTAATATCAATCATGCTCTAGCTCTGTCAGCTTCATTTCATTAAAAACCTACATGTCATTTAAAAATGGTTCCATCCCAATATGATATAGCATGTAGAATGATATACAATAAAATTTAACTTATTGCCTGTCAGTATCTAGTGATTGGTTTGATAGTTATTGCTCTGACATGGAAGTAGAGCATACAAAATGCCAACATACTTATTATAGGAAATACGATTTAAAAATAGTAAAGGTAACTATATAATATCAAAGTATTATTTAAGCCTTTCATTAAAGAACTTTTTAACTGTAGCCACATTGACAGCCGATCACGCGCTAATAAATCTATGCTATGTTGAATATTCAAATAAATGCAATGCATCAAACATAAATTGGCTGTATTTGACTAAACAATTTAATAATCATATAATGTAGTCAAATATGGTGAATTGCACATTTAAAAATAAAGTCATTTTCTATCAAACTAGTCATTGTGAATCTATCAAATATATATGTCTAAAAGCCAACAATTCAATAACATGGAATTATATCTTAAATTCAAAGCTAGTGAGAGTTGAATTTTCATAAAGCCCTGCAAAAAAATATACCTGTCTTCATAATAATTTTGGTACTTGCATGTTAGTTTGTGGACCAATAAATTGGCGAAGAATTGGAGCTAACTTCTATATAAATAACTAAATATAAATTATATTTCAAAAAATTCCGCTATTTAAAAAAAAAAGTTGTGTGAACAAATTTTAAGTGAATGAAATATCTCACAATTACATTTTCAGGTGGCCAAAACTCCCTAATGACATTCAAATTCATGACATGAGTCTTCATTATAAAGATGACACATAAATTTGCATATATACAAATCTAAGTACTGTCATGCATTTTGCAATGTTTTATGTTTCACCTCATACTGTTTCAATGTTCTGTGTTCCAGTATCACAAGATCAACAAAATTATACAGACAATTCCTTTAAAACGTTTGAAGTTTGCAACTCTCAATTTGTCTGTTTAATAGGCTTTCCAAAAGTCAATGTTGCATTTAAAAAAATATTTAAATTGATCATTCTAGAATTTGTATGTTATAACAGTTGCAATCGATTCAAATTTTATTTTATATGATTTGTGTCCATTAACTCATTCTTTAATAAAAAATTGCACCTGACATAAGAATTTTTCAAAACTTGGTTTTGAAAAATATCCAATTTGCAATCAATGAGAAATCATTATCCTTATTTTGAAACACACTAGTGTTTTCTTCATATTTCTAATAATCTAAATAGTTTGATTCTAATAGTTTTTATATTATTTTTTTTTGTTGTACTTTAACACAATACTTGTTTTCCTCAAATTAAATAAGGGATAAAACAGCTCTTGCATCATTGCTTGAGTTGCCTCATAGTTTTTGCATGGATATGGTACGGATTTTTTACAATTTAATTCATTTTGATATATTTTAATATTTGCAAAGGAAATATAAACACAGAGATATATAGAATTTCATATACTACATGATATAACATATCACCAAATATTTTAAATATGAATAATTCTGTGTATGCACTAGTGACATTAAACATGAATTTGTTAAAAAAATATGTAGATGTGTTAAAAATTAGTTTTGACTTACCTTCCCCCCCTCAAATATGCAGGTTCTAAAATAGTTTTTAAAAACACGTATTAAATACAGTATATATATTAATATAAAAAATATAATTATCACATTATATTTAAATGTCAGCAAAAAAATGATAAATGTTTTTGAAGTAGATTTCACACAAACACAATTTCTAAAAAAAACATCACTTACCGATATTTAACAAATATATTTCATTGATACTATTTAATAGGTATGAATTACATAATTGATGCAAATTTTTAATGTCATGATTTTCGATGTCACAATTTAAAAAAAGTTTTGGTATGCAAGTTAAAATTATTTTTCAATTTTTTTTAAATGTGAAGAAAAACTTGTTACAAAGAGGCAAAAATTATATTTGGTTTGAATAACTTTTTTTTTTTTCAATCCCAGAATTTTAGAAAGATACAAAATTTCTTAATGTTTTCTAAACCGATTCTCTGAAGAGTTTTTATAAACACAAGAACAATGGTTACAAACATCTACCGGCTTATTTAACTAAGAAATTATTCGGATATATATACAAAAATATTTTCTTTTCAAAATTTGTCTTTAATATTGACAATATAAAAATATTACTTTCCTTTTTACATAAGTTATTCTCATAACCAAAAGAATTTAAATTGTTGATTATAACAGTATTAAAATATTTTAAGTACAAATGCAATTGCCTTTTATTACTTCCATATGTAATCATAAATAAAAAAAAATTCTTAAATATAACAAAACCACAATACACAGCACTTGTATAATTAATATGTCCAGGGAAAAAATTACCTTGAAAGAAAATTATAAAAATTGCAGTAACATGAAGAGATGAAATTAAGAGGAATTAAATTTTGCATCATGTGCATGCTCCTTAATTGGCACTAATAAATTATTATGAATATAAGCATCGCATGCATAGCACCATACAGATAAATCTGAATAACTAAGAGTAAGATAATGTTTCATATCTATGCCATGCTGAACCATATGCTGATTGACAAACCTTCCACAATAAACTTGATAACAATGCAAGCAAACCCAATTTTCATTCGGATCTTTGCATGCCTGACAAGAAGCTCTTGGGTTCAATCCCTCATTAGGTATTGGTTGAAGTAACTCCAAATGAGGACAGTATTCTAAAGGAGTGACACAGAAAAATGCATTATTTGATAAGTTTTCTCCTCTTTCGAATTCTACTGAAAAGCATGTTTCATTTTCATCTTGAATTTTAGGTATAGCCACTGGATTACTAGACTGCCTCCTTAAATGTGCTGAGCTGACTGTGGATGAAGAATTTTCCTCCATCTCAGAGGTATCTAGACTACATGGAACTTCAACATCAAAAGCTAAAGATTTCCAATACTTTTTATGAACTTTTACGACATTTCTAATAGTATCAATTCCTTCAGAAGTTGGTTTCATTGCTCTAAGAGGAACACAATTTTCATTTAACAATGCAGACAAACAATGTGCAGCAATATCAGGCCCATTTTCACAACTTAAATTGGATTCTGAAATTAAAACAACTTTACCATAGCTCAATCCACTGAGAAGTTTAGTGATAACACCTATACACGATGGAGACAAATGTGTGCGACTCATACCATCATCATATCCCAAAGAAAGTAAAACAAATTCTGGACAAAATTCATAAGCAACGGGCATTATTATATGAAACAGAGCTGTAATATAATCTCCATCACAAATTGTATGACCAAAAGGAATATTGATATTAAATCCTTTGCCCTTATTGCTACCAATTAGCTTTTCTTTTGCTTCTAATGAAGTAGGAAAACATTCACCATCATGATAATACATTGATATGTATAAAACTTTATCATCTTCATAAAAGAAATTTTGAATGCCATTTCCACGTTGTACATCCAAATCTACAATAAGAATTCTATTCATTCTATATTTTGCAATCAAATACTTAGCAGCCACAGCTGCAGAATTAAATATACAAAGTCCAGAGGCATTTTCACTATCTGGATAATGACCTGAAGGACGGATTAATGCAAATCCATTAATACACATTTTCATTGCCACAGCATCAATTAATTTAAGTAATTTCTCACATGCATTTCCAATACATATGTTATCTTTCTGACAAAATTTTACCATGGAGAATTCTTTATTCATTTCATCTGACAGTTCATTGGATAAGGCACAATCCAACTGAATTTTATCACAGTAATCTGAATCTTGAATTAATTCAGCTTCAGATAATAATTTTCCAGATTGTATATAAACACATTTGGAAAGCAATCTACTCTCTTTGAGTTTTTTGTAAAAAGCAATGGTATGATCAGCAGTTTCTGAATGATTTGCAACTGAACAAAAAGATTGTTCAATTTTGGGGTCAAAGACAAACCCAGTTCTGTATTTGGGTGAAGAAAAGTCAATTTCATTAATCAATTCTTTAATTTCTGCTTCTAAGGCAGCAATGACATTAGGAGGCTGAATTGGGTAGTAATCTCGAGTAGGAAAAACAGCAGATCCTTCCAATGGTTGTCCAGTATATTTGATCTTTACTATATGTTTATTGCTACCATCATCATCAAAGTTTGAATCATAGACATTTTGAAGTTTGATTGCATCCCAAAATAGGCGATGAACTGAAATAACATTCAGAATGCTTTCAACTGAGCTTTCATGAATTCCAACACATGGAGATATTGCAGGGCATGGATCACCTAGCAGACTTTTCAATGTAAAAGCAACACTTTCCGATAAAGAAGATAAACAGTACCCTCCTTCTAAAATAACACAAATTCTTCCACCAGCAAGACAAGATAAAGAATTCAAGAAATGTGCATAAGCTGGAGGTGTTATTCTCATTTCCCCTTCAGGACATCCTATTGCAGCATCATATCCTGCAGAAACTAAAACTAATTCTGGAGCAAACTCATACGCAATTGGCAAAAGAACATTATTGAAGATAGCAAGATATTCTGCATTTCCTTGTTCAGTACTATTTAATGGCACATTGATATTAAATCCCTGAGCAGCCTGACTTCCTACAAAATCAAAATTAGATTCTCTTAAATTTGGCCAAAACTCCCCATTTTCATATCTATGAATAGAAAAATAAAGAACTCTAGGATCATTATAAAACATTCGTTGTGTAGCTTGCCCATGATGTACATCCCAGTCAACTATCAATATACGTTTTAAATTATAATTTTCCAATGCATGCTTAGTAGCAATTGCAACGTTATTAAAAAAGCAATATCCACATGCATCTTTGACAGTTGCATGGTGACCAGGAGGTCTCACAATCGCTAAGCCATTGCTAACAGACCCTTGCAAAACAGCTGAAACTAATTCTAAAGTACATCCAGCTGCTAATAATGCACAATCATATGATTGAGAATTAAGATAAATAGAATCATACTTTGATGCGAATTCTTCAAATTCGGTAACATCTTCTATGTCTGCCGATTTTTTAATTTTATCAATGTATTCTTCCGAATGAACCAATTTTAAATCTTCTATATTTGCCTTTCTTGATGGTATAACACGACATCGCTGTAATAAATCGTAATCTTTAATTTTCTTCATGGATGATAAATACCTTTCAGGTTTTTCAGGATGATTAGAATCCCATGTACAATCATGTGCAGTCATACGATCATCAAAAATTAATCCAGTTCTAACATCTCTAGCGGGAATGTTAACATTAGGAAACATGTTTAGGATGAATAATTTTGCAACTTATAGATCCTAAATCAACAAAATAAAGGAAAATACTCAAACATCAAAACCACATAACAAACGAAATTCATATAATTGAGATAAAAAGAGAGTAAACATATCAACCCATATCTAATCCAAATCGATTACAAAAAAATTCATTGTTATGAAATAAACTGATTGATTGGTTGGTTTCATGGGATATAAAGCAACAACAGTTAGTATTCACTCAGGCTTAATGTATCAAAACCGTTCGTTCTAACTAAACTGAACTAAACTACTTGTAATGAATCACAGCAACAATGTATGACGCCCCTATAAAGTTGCCGCCTATTGGTTGTATTGGAAACTATCATGTGATTCTGACAAGTTAGATGAAAGCCACTCGTTGTATTTGCAATTGTCATGTGATAGTAACATCTAGTGGTTTAACTCAATTAGAAACGTTGGGAAATCATTACAGTGAATGGAAAATAGGCAACTTGGATAGATCTACTGGAAAACATTAAGCAGTCAAATCCTACACAATCGGTTGTAAAACTAGAAAATGCTGTCTTAAACAAGTTCTTACTTTTGTGTCACGAGTCTGGCATAAGTTATATTTTTCAGAGAGTGTGAGAAATTAATCAAATATATATCTCAGAGGATGAAGTTTTGTGGTAGAATTAGGAGAGTCTCTTTACTTAAAGAGGTTGAAGATCCTTTTCAAAACGAATTTGAAAAAAAATTCCCAAAACGAATAGGTCACTTGATGAGGTTCCAAATTTACGTGGGCCATCGCGAACAGCCCTCGAGTTGCTTCTAATACGACATTAATAAAACTAACCAACCAATCAAAACGAATTCTCGATTTCTCTCCTAATACACGCTCAAACCTTACTTTTTGCTGTAAAATTGTTTTTATAGAGGGTTTTTATAATTTCTCATGAAGATGGTGCAACAAGTGAACAAAAAAATTGCAATCTTTAAAGGCTATTTACATTGTTTGAAGTATGATTTCGTATGATGTGTAAGATAAAGCATTCAAAAGCAAATATACACCCTGTGAATGTCTTGGATAATTTTAAGATCAGATAACCACCAAAATATAGTATTTTAAAAAATAAATATAAGCGCCGGTTTCCTCTTCGATTACGTAACAAACACAAGTGAAATTGGGAAATGAAATTTCGTATTCCCCTGTAACAATCAAATAGTGGTCCGGGGACTCTTTATTCAGTATCATATTGAAGCCTTAGTTTTTTTTTAATAATAAAACAAGCATATTAAAAATGCGCTTCATGCACATATTAATTTTTTTAAAAAAAACAGAAAAAGAAAAGGGAGAGGAAAGTGAATGAATTATTTATAATGAGGATGAGAATTTCTTATTGATTTTAATTTTTTTTTACTAATCTTATCTTACAATAAAATCATAAAAAAAATTATATCATTTCTTTTTAATATCATTTTTTTCTTCCCTTTTCGATAGATTATGTCTAATCTTCAGCAAGAGAAGAGTATTATTTTATATGATATTTTTAAAATTATTATTATTATTGTTGATGTAAAATTAAATAGTAATAAATAAAATATTATTTAAACTGTTTTTGATGATACGAAAGCATAAGAAGGAAGGCAAAAGTAAAAATGGTTCTTGTTTGGCTGGGTGTAAAGCATTGGTCAGCAAATTAGTTCAAGAGAGGAGAGGTAGGGATGGCGACAGGATATTAAACAGCTGATGATAAGCTGAATAGCTGATGATATAGGTCTTAGAGTGAGATGGTTGACTGACAAAAAGGATATTGAAGGAGTGATAAAGGAATTTAAAAGGTTCTGAGTCAGAATGCAAAGTGTTATGGGGGAATTAGATGGAAATAATTATTGTAAGATTAGTAGAGTAGGGCATGGGTTATTCATCCTGCAACTTAAATAGATGAACGGCCCTCTGACGGAGCATACTATCAAACATTGTATACGCATGGTTTGCATAATCCAACAGTATTTTTCGAAATAGAGAACAAGACACTACATCTATCAATTAGAATAATCGACTTTTCATTTCTTAATTTTAATTCTTACCTAAATTATTGACAAGTTTAATTGAAAAATACTGCCAATCGTTGTTAAGCGACGTTTCAGAATTTAAGTAGTTTTCCACGAAATTACAGGATTCTAATCACTTGAATGTAAGCGAATCAGATAAAAACTTAACCCTCTAAGCGTTATGCACGGGTTTCCAGTCCTGTTCACGATACTTCAAAAGCGTGTAAGCCGTGTTATTCCATGTGGCTATGAACAAGATGAAAGCGGTAAAGATGAGTTTTTTTTGTCTTCATAGGATTACTTCAAGATCGTTTGAGACGTGTTTTCTCGATATTCTTTCCCCTCCCCCTTTTGAAAATTTTACATCTTTATAGATAATTGGGGAGGGTTGCAGACACACAATGAACTTTGATAGGAAATATTATAGCTCACTAGGGAACTCCACTCCTGCTCTTAAGAATGAGACATTCGTTCAAGAGGAGAAGGGTAAGATTTTCTTTCATGAGTAAGTGTCTGTATGTCAGCTTGGTTTGAGATTTTAGTGGGTTTGAATGAAATGTATTCTTTGACTTAGCTTTCGCGATAAAACCATGTTCTTTAAACAAGTCCAAAAACGCTTTGAAGCTCCATCACAAAAATAAAATAGATTTCATTCACATTTTTTTTTTAAAATTAATATTGATTTGAAGCTTTAACAAATTTGGGTGGAGATGGAAACCTTCTATTTCATCTAGTTGCAAAATTACTTTTTCGGGGTTTTTTGCTTGCTAAAAACTCACGCTTTTTCCCCTCACAAGAAAATTATCAAATAGATTTAAGTTTTTATAATACATCTATAAATCTCTTAAAATATCGCAAAATATATCTATAAAATATATATGTTTAAATTCAAAGAATTGATGAAAACAATGAATATGTTCTATTGTTTTATTTGTTTTACTTTAATCACTATTTTCAGCTTTTAAAATAATAATAATTTGATTATAATGTGACAAAAATTAATAAAAAAATTTTTTAAAAAAAGACGAACAATTCAAAATCAGAAACGCTTTAAGCTTCTTCATTTATTACAAATGAATAATTTTTAAACTTCTGTATTACATGGAAAAATTTCTTATGCATTAATGAAAATAACAACAACAAAAAACCTTTTTAAATCTATTTGTCTTTTTCATAATTTCAAAGCCAGGTATTCAGGATTGCTTACACACGATCCCCAAATTTGTAATGTTAAGTTCCGAAACACATCCGAATTTTAAATGGCTGAACTATAATTTCCTTCAAAGAGAAGATGAATGAGGGTTTCTCTCAAATTTCATATTTTACAAACTTGATTTTTCGAATAATTAGTAACACATTTATATAGCACACATTTATATTTGTTTATATGCTTAAGTATGAATTGTACATTTGCACAGATATACTTTTGATTACTAATTCTTCGAAGATTCAAATTTTTTTTTTAAGAAAATCCATTTGTGTAAAATCTCTCATAATTTATTTTCTGTTAGAGGATAACTGAAATACAGGTAATTAAAATCCGGACATTTTTCTTAATCTCAACCAAAACTAGGAATTTTATATAAGCTGCCCTGAAAATATTCATTTGAATTAACGAAAAAAATATTTATGTATCACGTTTACGCACTTAAAAAATTTACCAAAAAACTTACAATTCGATGAATAATTAAAATATTAAATTCAAATTTTAATATTTTACATCGCTAGCAAATTTTCATAAATTCCTTAAGTATTGAACAATTAATTGAAAATTATGCATGTTATCAGTAAGACATGCTGAAAAATTAGATGAATACAAAAAAATTTTACATGGAAGCAAAGATAAGATGCTAAAAATTCGGTATGCAAGAAAACATGAGAATATCTATAAAAGTTTTTGAAATATTTGTTATAAAATTCAATTCGAACTTTGTTCGTTATATTATATCTAATATTAAATAAAACGTCAACGTAATAAAGTAAAATTTGATGCATTCAGAGATTGTTAAAAATAAGTGTAAATGACATTATAATTTTAAATTCAAACTTTTTATCATCAATTGAGCACATTTTGAAATTATATTATGTGCATCAGTCATATTATTTAAATATGGGAAAATGCTCTACACTTACGAAAACATTTTTTCAAAACGATACATCAAAACTTATGGTCTATTTCCTCCACAACCAGGCATCATTTTTCTATACAACAAATCAAAAATTAGATATGATAAAATTTCAGATTTTTTTTTCTTTTTGCGATATAGAACGGTATATGAATTCGTATCGTTAATACGAAAGAATAAAGTTATAATTTTTTAGGGTTCTAAATCTGGGATTAAGGATACATTTCAGAAAGTTTAAATTGTTAACAAAATTCGTTATGAATGCATTGGATAACTGTTGGTCAACTTCACTGAACTAAATTGTTTTAAGTGTACTATTTCAAAAGACTTAGTTAAAAAGAACGAAGTTTATTTCAGTCGAATTTGTATTGAGTGAATTGAATTTAGTTTAGTTTAGTTTTTATTAACATCGCACGAGAAGCAACACGAGGGCTATTGGCAACGGAATTCGGGATTTTGAACTCGGTCGAGTGACGAGGACGACACCTGAGCTGTCATCTCTCTCTCCTAACTTTCACACTATGCTAATGGGAGGACTCTGGGCCGGCCCAGACAGATTTAACGTGCATCAGCGCCATCTACACGGCGGGTATTTAGTGACTAAGGTTCGAACCCGCAACTCAGCGAAAACCGTCCGCCACGAGACTGAAACCATGATCACTAGGCTACCACGGCCACTTGACTGAATTGAAAGATATAGTTATTGACGACAATTTTCCACTTAAAGATAAAGGAGAATTTGTATTTTAAAGTATTAAACATTAAATAAACTGTTCATGTAACTCTTATGTTAATAACAATTTTTCTTATTCGTATTCTGAATGTTTTAATTATAACCGTCTATAGATGGCGTTGTATGTACTTTTTTTAAAGGAATAACGAGGGAGTAAGTTTGAGTCAATTGCTATGTGTTTTCACTCCTCTTAAGTGTTCTTTTTAACTTGTGCAAATAGGCACAGCTCGCTCGTTGTTAGCGGCAGATCATTATTATTTTTATATGTGTTAATTTCGTAAATATTATAAGTGTTCTTCGTAAAGTTATATGTATGTATGTGAATAAATAAGAAAATTTCAACTAAGGTCTATTTCTTGGATTACACACGATAAGGACTGTTTACAGAAACTGAAAGATGAAAAATTAAACTTAGATTGAAGGTGATTAGAAATATTTTCGTTTTTTTTTTTTTATTTCTGCATTAAAATTTAAAACTACTGATTGAATGTACACTATCTTGCCTTGCCACAAGTGCAAGTAATGTAAAGAGAGAATTTTCGATTAGTATAAGTTCTTCTGAAGTGAATGCGCTATGCAAAGAAACTTTAGACTTACACCGTAAGAATTCCTTCAGTTAAAAACTATAATCTTAAGGATTAAAATTTATATAAATCAAAAATATGAAAATCTCTCCTTATGTTATTTTAAATTAAAAATCTAATTGATTGGAGAAATCTCTGTTTTTATTTCAGAAACCTAACTATCATATATACTGATATACCACTGGTACTCTATTTTTTTTAAAAAAAAAAAGTTGGTCATCTTACAATATCACTAATCACAATCGTGAATAAACGCTAAGTGTGACATTTCTGGAAGCGCCAGAGACAGGCTCCATGGGTGTAGAGAAGATGATAGTTTACTAATCATTATTTATTTAAAACAAGCAAATGAGCTTATGTTTTCTTGGTTTTATATTCAAAACCGAATATAGAGTGCTATTTTCTGGATTAAATTGTGATACCAAAATCAAAATAGTTTTTTTTTCTTTAAGTTTTTAAAAATGACTGAAAAAAAAAGAAATTTTCTTTTGTTTGAAGTGATCAAATATTTTTCAGCATTTAACACGCTAATTTTTCAAGCTTTATTACTTTTTATTTTTTAAATTCTTTATTGATTTGTAGCTTTACTGAGATTCATTGGATCGGATAAACAATTTTCAAGTTGACGTTTGAATCTCAAACTACAGAAGTCTCTTCACGCAAGATTTGCCTCAGACCACTCAACTGCTGTGAATGGGTAATCCCCTAGTTTCCTTTAAATAGAGAAAGGCACAGCTCTTTGTAATAAAAATGTCCTCTGTATGGGAATGTTGCCGACCATCCACGTCTTTAAAGGGGGAAGTAATAGTTGCCACTTGCTTTTTCGAATTTGTTGTTAAAGAAAAGAGAAATCTTTTCACGACCGCTAACTGTGCTTAAGTAGACCGCTTTAGGAATAGCTTTACACAAAAAAGTAAAATGCTTGGAGGGTTAAGAAGCTTAATCGAAAGTAATAACTCAATCTATTTTGATATGCCATTTTGAGAAAACATACATAAACTTGCTTGTTTTAAGAAAAACGTACTCGTTTCTTAGTCTTACGTGTGTCTGTGGCAAGGCAAGAAAAAAAAAAAAAAAAAAAAAACGAGAATAAATAATATTTATAAAAAAATGCATCATTTTCATATTCATTATAGTATTACGAACCTACGATGACACTTCCGTGCAACATTACTCTTACAAAAGATAATAGACATTTACAGAGATTTCATCGATCACAAAAGAAAGTTTAAACAATGACCCTTAACTCTGACGACCATTAGGGTAACTTGCTTAGAAACTTAGTAACCTTGATGACAAGTTCTCAGAAAGACTAGAGTTTTCGCGAAATCCCGGTTAGAGTGGAAGTTATGGAAATTTTTTGAATATTCCCTGTAACGTCACATCGAGCAGGAGCAACTATAAAAAAGGATAGAGGCGAAGTCAGATGAACCGATAATTCGTCGAGTGAAGCTGTCGGAATTTTCTGTGTAAATCAATCGAGAAGTGACCTGGATGTGAAGGGAAGCGACCAGGACTTCAAGAAGTTGTCGGAATCCTTGTAAAGTATCACTTTGAAAACTTGTCCGTAGAGTGAACTAGTAAGCTAATGAGCTGAATGTGATTGAAAGTACTGAGACTGTCATTACACAAGTATTATTTTGTATCTATGCGCCTGATCTGTGCAAGTGCTGCTTTTGTTCCTGCTGTATCACTTATCTGTACATGTGCTGTGTTTACTGATTGTGCTGTTGATCTGTTAAAGTTTTGCTACATGTGTTGTTCTAAATATTTATGATTATAGCGTCATTTACTATTATCCTTCATGACTGACGGTTTTCAACGTACAACCATGATATCGATTTTTTGAAAACTAAAATAATTGTATTTCATTTTTGTTTAAAATTACACTTTTTTTGCAAAAAAGTAGGAGTTTTTGTAAAAATGATCGTTTTCAGCGATTTGTTTGTTCGATAAAACTATTTTCAATTGTAGTAATTTTTTAGACGAACATGTGCTGATTAGAAACTAGTTTATTTTACTAGATATTCCTTGAAAATATACGCACAATACATTATTAATTGGATTAAAAGTATAGGATTCTAAAATAATTAATATATGAAAGAAATATAAATCAAGAATTCAAGTTTTTCGATCACTTTATTTAGCTTTATTGGATAATGTATAAATAGTGTGATTTACGAATGATATCAACATGAAAGATTTTATAAAACATTATTCATAGGAGCAAATGCATATTTGGTGGATCTTCATAGCTCCTATGACGGCACTATACTTTACCAGACAATCATTTACTTTAAATGTGACAAAAAAGAAAGAAAAAAACAGTGCGAGTTATGTTTTTATATAATGTTTGGCACATTTTCTTTCCCTTTCGAAAATACCAAAAGTAGTTTTTATTTCAAAAATAAGACCATGTATACAAATACGTTTTCACAATTATTCTAAAAATTCGTTACTTTCATTTGAATCGATAAAAAAATTATTTTGTACCGTTTTAGAGACATAAATGCATACATAAAATTGAAATAAGTTTGTACTTTCGTGTTTATTTTATAAAGTCACAAGGATTTAGAAAAAAAAAAATGTGATAAAAAAATTAATTGAGAATAATATTCGGATTTCAATTATGCATTCATTGCACCATAAATATTTGCGCACCAAGAAGTAAGAATGGGATTGTTACGAAACTTGGCATGAAGGTACGTGTCAGGGAGATATGAAAATAATTAGAAATGCAGCGTGATTGCGTAATGCCACCAGAGGGCGTTGAACTTCGTTCTCTTAGGATTATAAAACATGTAAACAGAGCTTGTTTGCGTGCATTTAATCTGTTGCAGAGGGACACTTTTTAACAAGAGATGTCATTACGCCGCCATCGGATACGGTATGAGCAGCTGTCTGTGTTCGAGAGGGGAAGAATCACAGGTATGTTGGAAATTGGGTGGTCAGCTCGGGGAGTAGCTCACCACCTAAGCTATTCTGACTTTACTGTGAGGAGGTGTTGGGATAAGTAGACATGAGAAAGGTCTGTTACACGTCGACCAGACTCAGGACACCCTCGACAGACGAATAGTCGAGAAGACTGACACATCATACGAACACGCCCGCATAGCGCCAACTGTCTCAATTCCACCATCCATGCACAGGAAGCACTTTCACTACGGCCTTTGTGTCAGTCCGTACCATCACCAGGTGGCTGGTTGAAGGACAGTTGCTATCGCGGTACCCTTTACGTGTACTGCCATAGATACTCACTCACCGTCGCCTCCGTTTGGAGTGGTATCAAAGAGATTAGACTGCAACCGAATGGAATCAGGTCGTCTGCCCAAATTGAACCCAGATTCAATTTGGGCAGTGATGACAATCGTGTACGTGCATGGAGGCTCCGTGGTGAACGTCTCAATCCTGCCTTCACTGTACAGTGATACACCACTCCCAGAATTGGTGTGATGGTATGGTGTGTCATTGCATACGACACATTGTAACCCCTAGTATTGATCCACAGCAACATGACAGCCTAGAGGTACGTTCATGACATTCTTCAACAACATGTGTTGCCACTCATGGCAGAGCTCCCAGGAGCCATTTTTAACAGGATAATGCTCGCACACACAAGCGAGGTTTTCATAGGATTGCCTCCGCTACATTTCTACCCTTCTCTGACCTATTTGATTCTTAAATTTGTCACCAATCGATCATATTTGGGATCATTTAGGATGGCAAGGTGGACAGCCTACGAGTTTGGTTGAATTAAAGGTGATTTACAGCAACTGTAGAATAAGAGGTAGCAAGGCATCGTACGAGACTTGTACGCCTCAAAGCCCGACCATATCACATCATGTATTCATGCTAGAGCTGGCCCAACAGGGTTCTAAACCCCATTATTTTGTAATTTTTCTTACAATAAATGATTATTTTGCATTGATTTTGTAATCACTTACATCAACGTAGTAAAATTTTGTTTTATTTTGATATATTACTTGGTGCTCAAATTTTTATGACAATGAGTGTATTTTTTGCTTCTAATTATAATATATTATTCTCTTTAGTTTCTTTAATAAACATTAAAACAAATTTTATTTATGATTTGAGTATTAGATACGAATTTTACAGATGCTATTGTTTTACCATCAAATTTCTCGTTTGACGCTTTCGATGTATCAAAACTTTAAAATGTTTTACTAAATAAATTCCTCTGGATATTTTACACTACTTGTACAAAATAAATTAGCAACATTTTCAAACATTACTAGAAATTTGCGTAGCTAGTGAAAGAATGTATCCAAAACTGATTTTAATAAAAAAATTATTTAGTTAATTTATGTCCCAAGTACATGTAACAGACAAATCGGTTAATTGATCTAGGATTACATTTTTTGACTTAATTAATTCAATTAGCAAATTTTGTAAGTTAAAATTTAAAAAATAAGCATTCAGCACAGCAAATTTTTTGAGTGTTTCAGCATTTGAAGCATAAATAAATGAATTCGTTAAAATTCAGTGACACTCCAAAATGTGTCCATTCATCTGATCAAAAAAATTTAAAATTACGCTAAGCACTCAAATTAATTTATTAGTATCATTTCATTTATTTGTGTTTATCATTAAATAAGATTTTTAAAAAAATTTGATTCGTTGGTTGAATTTGTGGCATTCAATCCTCTAGGGATATATTGTGCCAAACACAAGGTTAGGAGATTAAACTTTTTTTTCTTTTTTAGCTAAAACGATTAAAAATTGGTGAACAGCATGGTAAAAAGGAATGATATAAAGTAATAAACCTATATTAATGGAATAAAACCGATGCCATTTAAAAATGAAAATAAATTTGGTTGGGGTTTTTCCCCAACCAAATAATAATACGGAGTATACGATTAATAATTACAGAGTATACGATTAATAATTACAGAGTATACGATTAATAATTACAGAGTATA
>BMAW01021878.1:1205317-1312989 GCA_019974015.1 Nephila pilipes
CACGCTTTTTATTCTACACACCCCTAGACACCACCACCTCTGTTACATGGGGGATCGACCTCGCAACTTTAATGGAATTTGAACCCGTATTAAAATCAAAAGTCGTCCAAAACAAACGGCGCACTTCGAAATCGCCCAACACAATGGCGAATGCTTAATCAACGAATTCCTCCGACGCCTACTAAGAGCCAATCTTCCGCTCTGAGACCAATACTACCGTATCCTTTGCCAAGCCAAACCAAAGCTTCAGACTCAATCAAACAGTCTCTTCGGCATCGTTCAAAAGTGTTCCCGTAAAACAAAAAGTCAATTTCCCCGCCTATTCATCGCATCGAATGTAAACTCCAACTGCTTCCTATCTACAACCATCGTCGTGAAAAGTGAACAGTGGTGAACTCATTGCAAACGGTTAGCTTTTTAAAAGCGAAGCCTATCTGCAATCTACATATACTCCGATATCTTCAAATCAGGTATGATCAAACCTCTAATTACTTCGTAGCAAAGCGAAAGTCGTATTTCGACAGGACACAATTCCATCAACCGCCGTATGACAGCAAACAAAAATACAACCCGTCTCAGAGCTTTAATGGCTACTACTCGCGTGATAAAAAATTCACAAATTATTCACGAAACGCTTCAGCAAATAACTCGCGCGGTGATTACCACAGAAACGAAACTCATTTCATTTCTAGACCTAATCCAAATCACGGTCCTGTTTGTAAAATCGACAGTAAAATGTTTAATGAATCCTTACATGAATTGGAATACGAAAATATTTCTGTTAATGATAAAATCGAGAAAACCTTAATCGATTCGGGAGCGAATATTTGTGTGAAATCCTCCCTTATTCCACCCGAAACAAAATTTTCTGGAACTGTTTAATTAACCTGTGCTTTCGGAAATAAAATTCAAGCTCAACTTACTAAAATTAAATTAGCTCTTCCAAGTTTTCGTGAAAATCCGATAATAGTAACTGCAGCTATCTGTAAGAAATTGTATTGTGATTTAATAGTTCCGCCTAATATTTTTGATGATTTAAATACAGCAGAAAAAGAAAATGCTCTGATTTCAGAAAAAAATCCTATTTCCTCTCATTCTAAAAAGAACTTTCTTTCGCATAAAAATAACAACGATAAACAAAATAATTTCGCTTCAGAATCAGTCAGAAAAAATAAGTCGAGCTTTAAAAACTGCATATATCATGAAGTAGAAATGCATTCTACTATCCAAATCATTCCGGCGACGGTTCAAGGCCAAATGACTCAACTCAATTTCAAAACATTGACAATGCGAGCAACGAAAAAACCCTATGAATAAAAATGGATCGTTAAACTCTCCAAAACAGAAATTATTATTCGATGAAAAAGAAAAGAAATATGAACTGAAGTCACAGTTCATATCCGATCAAACACGTTATATGACTGATTTTCAGCGCGAGGCTAACATAAACAAATCTTTTTCTGAATTGAAAATTAGCGATTGTAATTCTTTACCGGTTAATAATAAAAACGAAACTCTCTCTTTGCGTTTTCAAAATGAGGATTGTTATTTATAGAATTTAAATGTATTTTATCCTGAAATAGATTTATCGCATATTTTGAATGTTGATACGCGTCGCGAAGTTGAAAATCTTCTCCAATCTTACAAACCAAATAAAATTAAAGATACAAAAATACAAATACAAATTATCCTTTTCTGATGACACACCTATCGCATTACGTAATAGAAGATTAAGTCAAGCGGAAAAAATTATCGTCGAAAATCAAATTGACCAATGGCTGATGGAATAATTTCTCCAAGTTCATCTAATTTTGCTGCACCTTTAGTTCTTGTCTAAAAAAAAGATCAGTCAACAAGAATCTGTGTTGATTTTTGTGCTCTTAATTCTAAAACAATTAAACAAAGATTTCCACTGCCCCTCATTGAAGACATTTTTGACCAACTGCATGGGGTGATACTCTTTTCAAGTCTGGACTTAAAAAACAGTTTTTTTCACATCAAAATTGATCCTGATAGTCGTGAATACACCAGCTTCATAACACATAATGGACAATACCAATTTAATAGAGTTCCTTTTGGCTTGTGTAACTCTCCCTCAGTATTTCAAAAATACATTCAAATTGTTTTTATAGATGTCTTAAAAGACAACACTGTTATTGTATATAAAGACGATATTTTAATTCCGGCAAATTCTGAATGTGAAGGGATTGCGAAGCTCAAAAAAGTATTTGCTGTTGCTTATGGTTTAGAGTTTAACTTTAAAAAGAGTAATTTTCTTCAGCAGAAATTAACTTTTCTGGGCCATATTATTGAAGAAAGTACTATTTGTCCTTCAACAGCTAAAACAAATGCAGTCATGAATTTTCAGGCACCTAAAAACACTCAGCATGTCCAATCATTTTTAGGACTAACAGACTATTTTAAAAAATTTATTAAGGACTATGCATCAATCGCACGACCTTTAAGCGATCTTTTACGAGACAAAGTTCCATTCACCTTTGGTCCAACACAAAAACAAGCTTTTATCTCTTTGAAACAAATTTTGTCTCAAGAACCTGTATTGCATCTTTATCAGCAAAACGCTCCATTAGAAATACACTGCGATGCCAGTGAGAAAGGGTTTGGCGCTATACTTCTACAAATGGACTCAAATCAGAACTTTCATCCAATACACTATATGAGTCGTAAAACTTCTCCTCAAGAAGAGAAATACTCCAGCTACGAGCTAGAGGTCTTAGCGATAGTTACAGCTTTAAAAAAATTTCGACACTACCTCGTCGGCACAAAATTTCAAATAATCACAGATTGCCAAGCATTTCAAAAAACTATGTCAAAGAAAGATTTACCACCTTGAATAGAGCGATGAGCCTTCTTAGAAAACTTCGATTACGAAATACTTCACAGACCCGGTAAACAATTGCAACATGTTGACGCGCTCAGTCGTTATCCAGTCATGGTCATACAATACAACGAGACAACACAAAAAATTAAAAAAGCACAAATTAATGATGAGTTTACATCCAGTATCAGACATCTATTACAATCATCTTCAGCTTCTTATTATACATTAAAAAACGATGTGCTGTACAAAATTGTCAACGACCAAGAACTTTTAGTAGTTCCACTTGAAATACAAAAACAAATCGTACAACTTGAACATTCTAAAGGACATTTCGGCATCAACAAAACTGAAAATTTAGTCAAACAACAATTTTTTCCCAAAATCTGCGTAAGACTGTAGAAAATGTTATTGCAAATTGTATTACTTGCATTCTTTCATCCAAAAAAATTGGCAAACGAGAAGGATTTTTACATCCCATACCAAAAGGTGATATACCACTTGTTACTTACCATATTGACTTTTTGGGTCCACTCCCAAGTACCATCAAAAATTACAAATATATTTTTACTGTCATCGACGCTTTCACCAAATTTCTGTGGATTTATCCTGTAAAATCTCCTTCAACTCACGATGCCTTAGACAAATTAAAATTACTACAAGTAACCTTTGGAAGTCTCAGGCGAATAATTTCTGACAAAGGAACAGCATTCACTTCTACAGAATTTCAGAAATTTTGTCAGGATGAAGATATCAAGTTAATTTCAATCACAACAAGTGTAAAGCGAGGGAACGATCAGGTAGAAAAAATTCGTGCAACGTTAATACCAGTCCTAACAAAGCTTTCACTTGAAGATCCCAAAAAATGGTATAAACACGTATCATCAGTTCAGTGAATAATTAACAGCACTGTATTCATAGCCACCAAATATACACCATTTGAAGTTTTAACAGGCGTCAAAATGAAAAATAAAGATGACATCAAAATCAAAGCCATTCTCGAGGAAGAAGGTTTCCAATTATCTTTACAGAATAAACAACAAATGAGAGAAGATACCAAATCCAATATTCTGATATTACAAGAACAAAGCAGACTACACTACAATAAACATCGCAAAGAAGCAAGAAAATACAAAGAAGGTGGCAAGATTGCAATCATGAAAACCCAGTTTGGAATAGGTGTGAAATTGCGACCAAAATATTTTGGCCCATATGAAGTCGTGAAAGTTCGTCCAAACGACAGGTGCGATGTAAAGAAAGTAGAAAGACAAGAAAGCCCGAATTTGACATCCACATCTGCTGATCTGATGAAACCACGGGATAATCCCTAAGACTTTTCTTTTCAGAACTAAAGACTTCATTTTTTTTTCTTTATACTAAACAAAATTTGAACTTTAAAAATTTGTTTAATCTTTTTTTTTTTAATTTTTTTTTCTTTTCAATTGTTAATATTTGTATAATTTTCACCTGCATATTTTCTAGACTGGTAGGGGACCGACCACATCAGGATGGACGAGTGTTATACATACTCAGGCGACACCAGCGCCACTCTCTGTACCCCAGATGTAAGCGGGAGAAGGAATGCACTTACTTTTTGTCCCCAGCAGCGCGCGCCTAGTCATTAAATCTCCTTAAACAAAAACGTCTCTTTTTATTCAACACACCCCTAGACACCACCACCTCTGTTACATATATATACTCCGAACGTCAGCGCGGGTTTTAATGCCCATCGCCAATATGTGATAAAATTGGGCTGCCCTCTATCTTCTTCGATGAACTAGGTATTTAAAATATGTCAACTTGTATATAGCAGCTTTTGTAGATATTTTCCCTTCAACTTTCTCTCTAATAAGCGAAGTAAAACAATTTGAAGCCTCATCATTGAGCTGGTAAAGGCCAACACCATACCTTCCCCTTAAACTTCGAAGCACCAGAAGGTATCTTGTCTTGACGGATACCTTATATATATATATATAAACCTCCACACAAAATAAACCTCGGAAAACTCTGTCGTACTCTTTTTTTCTTTTAATTTCCTCTGGTGAGAATTTTTTTGTTTTTCCAGGATGGATATTTTTGTTCTCTCACGAGAAATAAAACTTTTTGTTCTGGGATGGAACAAACCATATTCCTAGATAATTTCTCCCAGCCATTTAAAATATTAAAATCTGGGAGCGTGTATTTACACAAAATATAGGAGCTCTCTATTCTGATACAATACTGTCGACGGCGCCAGAAAGAAATTCCAATCTTTGAACAAGTGGTTAAAAGGCGCTGAGAATGGCTTTATAACAAATAAGAAAAAGAACCTTTTTTAGCTAGTAAACTTTAATTATATTTTAATGCAGGACATTATACAAACATATATAATGATCAAACATCTAACCAAATTATCAAATGCGGCTTCTCAAGCCAGCATCCTTTTATTCTAATTTCTTCTAAACTAGAGTGGAGCTCAGTTGTTTCTTTACACAGTTATTAGTGAAGTTGAGTTGTTACTTTACAGTTATTAGTGGAGTTGAGTAATTCCTTTACAGTTCTTTACTTCTATGAACCAAAATTTAAAACATTTCTTTTTCACCTCTCCCATGAAATCCATAATAGAAGTCACGAACGGATATATTAATAAATATCCGTTTCAAATGGTTCTAATTCTCTAGTTTAAATACCTTGAATAATCCGCCTATTTATTAATTTCTTCAACTATTAGTGACCATAGCGTCGAATCAAAAAGTAGTTCAAAGTATTCAATAGGTTTAGTCTGACTAGAGAAGTTACATCGCGAACCAGATTCTTCGTTATGCTCAAGAGAGTCGCGTTGAGTAGAAACATCTTCAGTAATTCGTAGACTCAATGAACTTTGATGCGATAAATAACTATCATCCGAAATACTCAAAATGCGTTGTCTTTTGCTCTTTACAGGAACAATGTAGCTGTCATTACTATGATTACATGGATTTGTGATTATGCACGAATATATATATTTTTTTCGATTTATCGTACCTTTTTTAAGGGGAGGGGGATACACCTAATTTAGAAAAGTTAACCAGTAAATCTAGATTAATTTTTTACTTACTTTTTGCGTTGCTTCGTCTAATAATTTTGAATCACGCAATTATTAACAATGAGAAACTTGTGAAAAAATACGTCCGATCATTTTGCCAACTGCAATGAGTCTGACGGAGCGATGTGAAAAACGATATTTATAACAAATCACGTTAGCTAAAAAATCTTATATGTGCAGAACATAAATTAGAAGTGCTATCGCGCTGTTTGGATCTTTTCGGCATTAAATAAAAGAAGCGCTGTTGTGCTGTTCGGGATTCTTCGACAGTGTTTCTTCAAAACCCTCTGGACTCAAACGTTTAACGACAGCTGGACTCATGAGAAAGGACTGGCAACATTTCTATTTTTCATGAAATTTTATTTTTTTAAGGTATCCGTACACCTTCGGTGAAAATTTTTTGAAATACATTGATATTTGTTATCAAAATATTTTTAATGCTATAAAATATAACCTAAAACTATGAAAAACACATTTAATAATCTGCTTTTAATTAAAAAAAAATTAAGAGTGGAAAACATGGTGAAAATAGTACATAAATTGACTATCAGAATAACGCTTTTCATAACTCAGAAGTTAACAAAAATATCATTATTCTGTAAATTTTATCTTATTCATCATAACATTTTTTTGGGGCTGGTACTACTTTCATGATGATAATCATATTACTACAATTTTTATTGTGTTTCGAGTCAAATAACAATGAAAAATCAAGAAAAAGTTAGAACAATACATGATTTACACCTTTGTTACTAAAAACGTATCAAATTTACAACGATAAAAGTAGTAGGGGTTCTTAAATACTATATAAGGAAGATACTTGCAAAATTTAAATTAATTTGGTTCACAATTTTTTCTGATATCTATGTTGCCATATGTGAATATGTCGAGAAAACTCATTTTGAGAAAAATCAAAAAACAAACTTTCAAATGCATTTAAAAATTAGCTACTGAGTAAAATTCAAATCTCTGTAACTTAAGTTCTAAATAAGGTATTAGCAAAATTCAAACACTATTAGAAAGAAAAAGTTTGAATTTTAAAATGACATTAAAATTAGAAAATTTTGACAAAATTTGGAGTTTTGAAGGTGTACGGATACCTTAAAGTCCTATTCTCTAGGGAACCAAAACACCCCCGCTTCAGAAGTTTAATTTTACAGATGTCAATTCCTGTCCCGGTTCGAGTGCTTAGCGGTCAATAGCTAAGTTTATTGCATTCAGTTATCCAACCAAAACAAAGAATTATGTTCCGTAGTTTTGTAAGAGGCGTGGCCATTTTTATTCCATCCAAAATTTCCGAAGAGAGAGGACAATTAGAGTACTTACTGCAAAACGTTCGACTAAAAAGTCGTGGCCCAGTGAGTGCAAGTGAAATTTAATGGCTTAAGAGTCAAATGTGGCTATGCTGCGCCAAACAAGAGAAACAACTGTTATCTGGAGGTTTGAAAAAATAGAAACAAACACTAAAAAAAAATTCTTTTAAGTCGATTCCTACTTAGATCAACAAAGAAAAATTTTATTTCACTTACTTTTTATTAAATAATTACAATTAATATAAATATGTACATACATATGACATATTCACAATATTAAGAGGCAAAAGAAAAAATTTTCCATCGATTTACACGCTTCTTAACTGAAGGTGTTTATTCCTCAATTTATATCCTGCTAAATTTTATGCTTCAACGAGATTCGAACCGAAGGCATAAAGATTCTACGCCGACGCTCTACCAACTTTCCCATTGCAAGACAAATGACTTAGTAGAAGCATTGGCTTGTTTCAGAATTCATCCAGTAAATTAAATGATTGGAATGTAGTTTAACCCAACCACCCTTGGCGACAGGAATTATTGGGCGGTATTTTGCCAAATGTGGCTACTGGACTTGTTGGTCCACTTCTCGGACTTAACGTTCAGCCAAATAAAAAATCGCCAAGTTTGGCAATTTTTAAATCGTGCATAATGGTTTGGCCAAACTGCATTTTCACCAATTAAATTTAATTAAATGAATTAATATTTGAAAAATTGTATTATCATCAATTGTCATCCACTACAAGTTTAAAAAAATGTATTTGAACTTGAGTGGATGAATAAAGAGTATTTTATTAATGATTGAAAAATTGAACAAGATATATAAATATGTATAGGGAGAGTGTGAACTAATAGTAGGAATTTTTTTTTTAAAAAAGTTTAATAGGGAGATCGAAAATAGAGAAGGATCGCTAAGGCATCCCGGGGTCGCGTCACCCGTGTTTACTTAAGACAGTAAACCCCACAGGAATGGAAAAGATCAATAAGGTGCCTTAGGATCATGATGCCCTTACGTACCTGAAGAAGGCAAGCCCCTGATATAATCCCCAGGGGCAAGGTGAACCAGCTATACGCCCAGACACTGGGTACCCATTTTAGTCACCTCTTACAATATGCATGAGCTACACACACACAAATGGGACTATCCCTTCACACCTAACGTCATGGCAGAAGACATATCATTACTTTTTTAGCGTGCGATGTGCACCCAAAAATGCACAGAAAATGTGTGTGACAAGCACTTTATCTCGTAAATATCAACTGAAGCATTTTAAATTAACTGTGATAAAAATAGTATAATTAGTACTCTCTGTGTATCATGTCAATTATTGCAACCTAATGCAACCAACCAGCCAAAAACTATTTATAAAATTTTCATTTTTATTTAACTTATTTTTCAAATTTTTAATCAAATATAGTCTTCATGAATACAGACAAATAACTGTTACTGCACGAATAAAAAAATTAACAACACTATATCTTTACTTTTAATAACTTATATAATTTAATATCTACAACTGTATTGAATTTTTATTTGAATTCACCTGAACTGAACTGTTAACATTGAAACTAACAGCAAAATATTCAAAATACAAATTTAGTTATTGCAGTGTTTAAAAAGATTAATGTTTATTAATTTCCTTATTTAATTATTAAAATAATAAAATGTTTTGCTGTGTGATAGCCTCAGATTTTCTGAAGTGATCAGAACTTACAATTGCGAGACTTTTTTTCAATGAATATAAACAAAGGTAATATTTTGTGCTAACTTAAAAATTATATGCATACTTAAGTAGATTAAAATTTGCTTTTTATTTCAAATTAAAGTTAGATTAAATAATGGTAAATATATCCAATAAACTATCCTACTCTACCTGTTTTTAATCCAAACAATGTTGAGCAATATTCGCCAATTTTAAATAATTTTTATACATTTAAATTCTTATATAGCTATGAAATATAATAATAATTATGCTATTATATAATATGTACAATTTACTTAAGATTTTTAGACTGAAAAATTAAGAAACATTTCTTGTGAAGGTTTTTTTTTAAAGTTTATATCTTAAAATATTTTTTTCAACTTCCAGTTAAATTTCTTTTTTTAAATTTAATTAATTAAAAGTTTAACAAACAGTTTACATATATTTAACAAAATTAAATATTTATCATACAAGTATATTAAATTCCTAAAATTCATTCACATTAATATAATATGCTTAAATATAACAAATACAATTGAGAACTATAATTTTAAAATAAATATAAATTTTGAATGCATTTTGATGTCATTTATATTATGCCTGGCTTATTTGATAAACAAATGGATATTCAGAAAATTTTATTTATTTATACATTTATAATGTATAGGTTATTGTTGTTTGATGTTTATATAAGTTATTATATATATAAATCTTTAAAAAAAATAATGAAAAACTTACACAATGCTCATTATTACAACCCCAGACCAGCAGCTATTTAAAATCAAAGCTGACAGGAAAGATTACACCACTCAACTGTCTATTCAGATGAATAAATAGAAAACATACTGTCATACTAAGTGATAGGTTACATAACTAGATATCATTTCAATGAAACCACATTTGTTCTAATCCTGCAAGCATATCTCTTGGAATAATGATGTACAGCAAACACATTAATTAAAGTGAGGAAAGATGATTGTCAAATTATATATTATTCATAAATTTGTTGGCATAATGTTCTGGGATTTAATTCATCATTCTAATAAATCTGCTTCTATATTTTTCTTAATGATACAGTAAAAAAAAAAAAAACCTACCTGGTAGTTTATAAATGAATAACATATTTTTATAATATTTTTACCTTATTTGAAACTCATATGCTGCTTCTTAAGCAGATGAGCTATACACAATTTTGTAAAATTACTTTAAATTTCTTCTGAAATATATGTCTATTTTTGTTAATCTTGTAGTATTCACTTGTATAGTGTAACAGTCACATATTTCAATGAAGCGTACACACATGAAACAAATTTGCACAAATAATTTTTTTAAATAATAAAAATAATTAAATTTTATTTCAAATAAAATTACTTATTGAACACATAACAATTTTTTTTATTCTATGATTTATTTTTATGAAAACAAAAGCAAATTATATTTCAAAATAGTATAAATTAAGAGCATTTTTAACATCTACTTTATTAATTTATGTGAGAGAAACTGATAAAATGAGAAGTTAAAATTGATTACTATGGATCCTGACAATAGTTTGAAATAGAAATGAAAGATAAGATCATGTCTATAACAACCAAAGGTTTAACATCCTACTAAAAATTACAGGTTTCATAATTTCCAATCAGATGACTAGAAATTTCAGATGATGATGATACTCAAAATCTAACTTAATCATCAAAAAAACACTTCATGTCACAAGAGGATTTTGATACACAGTTCATAATGAAACAGGGATTCAAACTCTGATAACCATGAAACTCATAATCTTAACCACTATTACATACATAAATATTTAGTATTATAGCAATTTTAATATTTTTCATATATTTAAAGAGTTATAAGCCTTAGGTACTTTTTTTGATTAAAAGACATATTTTCACACTAAATAGAAATGTTGGCCTTAAACATAACAAGAACAGCAGTTTTCAAAAAGTATAGTTTTCAACATCCATTTCAATAAGTACAAAATCAAACATAAAAGCTCTCCATGAAAAAAAGTATAAAATAGGTAAGAGATTTATTACATTGTTCTTTTAATTATTTCTTTTCTACAGTTCTATTAAAGCTCCATCCTTTTATTTATTTGCAAAAATATTGTTACATACACTCGAGACATTGAATTAAATAGCTAATGGAAGTGGATAAAGAATTATTATTATTTAGGAAAAACATTACATACTCTAAAAAGCAGTGACTGCTTTATTTTATTTTTCAATACTATATATATAACTTCAAATAGGTGTAATACACATTTATAATGCAAAACCCTAATTTTCATCCACATAAATAAATAAAAATAAATATATTCTGAAATAAATTTTACCTCAGCAAAAAAAATAAATAATAATGGTAAAAAGTTAAAATAACATAAAGTTAGACAGTGATATGAGAGACATTAAATTTTGCATCATGTGCATGATCCTTAATTGGTACTAATAAATTATTATGAATATAAGCATCACATGCATAGCACCATACAGATAAATCTGAATAACTAAGAGTAAGATAATGTTTCATATCTATGCCATGCTGAACCATATGCTGATTGACAAACCTTCCACAATAAACTTGATAACAATGCAAGCAAACCCAATTTTCATTTGGATCTTTGCATGCCTGACAAGAAGCTCTTGGGTTCAATCCCTCATTAGGTATTGGTTGAAGTAATTCTAAATGAGGACAGTATTCTAAAGGAGTGACACAGAAAAATGCATCATAGGAAATGTTTTCAGATCTTTCATACTCTAGCAAAAGAGATGTTTCAGTCTCATTATGAACTTTAGGTATAGCCACTGGATTACTAGACTGACGCCTTAAATCTGTAGAATTTACTGTTGACAAAAATTTTTTCTCCATCTCAGCAGGATTCACACTACATGGAACTTCAACATCAAAAGCCAAAGATTTCCAATAATTTTTATGGACTTTTACGACATTTCTAATTGTATCAATTCCTTCAGAAGTTGGTTTCATCGCCCTTAGAGGAACATAATTTTCATTTAACAATGCAGACAAACAATGTGAAGCAATATCAGGCCCATTTTCACAACTTAAATTGGATTCTGAAATCAAAACAATTTTACCATAGCTCAATCCACTGAGAAGTTTAGTGATAACACCTATACACGATGGAGACAAATGTGTGCGACTCATACCATCATCATATCCCAAAGAAAGTAAAACAAATTCTGGACAAAATTCATAAGCAACGGGCATTATTATATGAAACAGAGCTGTAATATAATCTCCATCACAAATTGTATGACCAAAAGGAATATTGATATTAAATCCTTTGCCCTTATTGCTACCAATTAGCTTTTCTTTTGCTTCTAATGAAGTAGGAAAACATTCACCATCATGATAATACATTGATATATATAAAACTTTATCATCTTCATAAAAGAAATTTTGAATGCCATTTCCACGTTGTACATCCAAATCTACAATAAGAATTCTATTCATTCTATAATTTGCAATCAAATATTTAGCACCCACTGCTGCAGAATTGAAAATACAGAGTCCAGAAGCATTTTCATTATCTGGATAATGACCCAAAGGACGAATTAATGCAAATCCATTAATACACACTTTCAATGCCACAGCATCAATTAATTTAAGTAATTTCTCATACACATTTCCAATACATATGTTATCTTTCTGACAAAATTTTACCATGGAGAATTCTTTATCCATTTCATCTGACAGTTGATAGGATAAGGCACAATCCAACTGAATTTTATCACAGTAATCTGAATCTTGAATTAATTCTGCTTCAGATAATTTTCCAGATTGTATATAAACACATTTGGAAAGCAATCTACTCTCTCTGAGTTTTTTGTAAAAAGCAATGGTATGCTCAGCAGTTTCTGCATGATTTGCAATTGAACAAAAAGATTGTTCAATTTTAGGGTCAAAGACAAACCCAGTTCTGTATTTGGGTAAAGAAAAGTCGATTCCACTAACCATATCTTTTATTTCTGCTTCCAAAGCAGCAATGACATTAGGAGGCTGAATTGGGTAGTAATCTCGAGTCTGAAAAATAGAGGATCCTTCTAATGGTTGTCCAGTATATTTGATCTTTACTATATGTTTATTGCTACCATCATCATCAAAATTAGAATCATAGACATTTTGAAGTTTGATTGCATCCCAAAATAGACGATGAACTGAAATAACATTCAGGATGCTTTCAACTGAGCTTTCATGAATTCCAACACATGGAGATATTGCAGGGCATGGATCACCTAGCAGACTTTTCAATGTAAAAGCAACACTTTCTGATAAAGAAGATATGCAGTACCCTCCTTCTAAAATAACACAAATTCTTCCACTAGCAAGACAAGATAAAGAATTCAAAAAATGTGCATAAACTGGAGGTGTTATTCTCATTTCCCCTTCAGGACATCCTATTGCAGCATCATATCCTGCAGAAACTAAAACTAATTCTGGAGCAAACTCATACGCAATTGGCAAAAGAACATTATTGAAGATAGCAAGAAATTCTGCATTTCCTTGTTCAATACTATTTAAAGGCACGTTGATATTAAATCCCTGAGCAGACTGACTTCCCACAAAATCAAAATTAGATTCTCTTAAATTCGGCCAATATTCTCCATTTTCATACCTATGTATAGAAAAATAAAGAACTCTAGGATCATTATAAAACATTCGTTGTGTAGCTTGCCCATGATGTACATCCCAGTCAACTATCAATATACGCTTCAAATTATAATTTTCCAATGCATGCTTAGCAGCAATAGCAATGTTATTAAAAAAGCAATATCCACATGCATCTTCAACAGTAGCATGGTGGCCAGGTGGTCTCACGATTGCTAAGCCATTGGTAACTGCACATCGTAAAACAGCCGAAACTAATTCCAAGGAACAGCCCGCTGCTAATAGAGAACATTCATAAGTTTGGCGATTGATGAAAACACCATCGTATTTTGATGATAATTTTTCAAATTCATTAGCATCTTGCATCAATGAAGAATTTTTGATAACGTCAATGTACTCCTTTGAATGCACCATCCGTAATTCTTTAATACTTGCCAAACGAGATGGTAAAACATGACATCTTTGTAATAAGCCATACTCTTCGATTTTTTTCATAGGTGATAAGTATCTTTCAGGTCGCTCTGGATTGTTAGGATCCCACCAACAATTATGTTCAGACATACGATTATCATATATAAGTCCAGTTTTTGATTCGCTAGGAAGTATATTACTTGCTGAAACGTTTGACATTTTTAATCAATGACTTATTCTGATGTATGTTAGATTTTAAATATTACGAGACAAGTGGATGGTTAGGTTTGTGATACATCAGCACAGCACATGGCAAACGGTTTTTTTTTTAATTGATCAGTAGTTCTTTGACAAGGGGAGGGGGACAGATAATCATAATACGGTATCTCTTCACTCAATTTAATCGAATAACGTACACATCATGAACTTTCAAAAATAAAACGAAACTGTCATAAAGTAAACAACTTTAATGTTGCCAGATTAAAAAGGCAAGTTTTCATATTGGACTGAGAGATGAGGCCCAATAATTTCTACTCGAAAATAAATGTATAGAAAATTCGGTGTTGACTTCATAAGGACAACATAACGAAAATATTTTTAGGGAGAGTCTTTGAATTACGAGGTTACAGATTTTCTCCCTCCAAATTCTCATTTCTTGAAAAAGTTTTATCACCATAGCGTTGTCCTTGAGAGAAACTAATTTGTAGCAACCATACGCGAGAATATTTGCGGCGAATATTCTCTGGGTAGGAATATATTACTTTTTCTTGGTATTAATCATTTTTCCTATTAACTAGTTTTCTGAAAAGTGTTGTCGGCAAAATCTGCGCTCCTGTTATCTTCATATTGTTTATATACGAAAGCTTTCATCGATATTTTAAATAAGCCAAAAGATAAAAATATTTTTAGAGAAATGCTTATCAGTTTGAAGAAATAAATTAAATTATGTAATAAAAGTAAGCAAAAATTAAGTTAAGGTAGCTTGATCGAATAGATATAAATCAAAGCTTAAAAAAGTTGCTGGATTTTTATTACCTTAAGTACTGGAATAGATAGTTCTTAAAGAATCAAGATTAAAAGCCATTTAAATAATATATTTCTTATGTTTAAAATCTATGATATTTTTTACTTTTAATTATTATTTCTTTAACAATGAAATGGAAGTTTTCCCCCCTGGTTATCGCTTAATTACTGAAGAAAATTAGCTTCGTATTCTTTGAAAGGATCAAATACTTTACTGTATTTTGTATTTATTCATATCGAATATGAAAACGTCCTTCACAAAGCTTGTACAATTAAAAAAAACCAGAATTAATAGTTAAAGAAGCTATTTTGAAGTACATATAGCAACAGTAGTGTCTAAACATAAAAAAAAAATATTATATTAAATTAAAAATAATTGGAAATTCCAAAATTAAAATTAAAAATAAAAATGAAATTCACGTAGTCTAAATATCGATATAAAAATTAAAACGAAAAATAAATTCAAACATTGGGATCATATTTATGTATTTTTAACCCATAAAATGGGGATAATAGTCATTGTTGCTTCATATCCCACAAAAACAATCAATCAATCAATCAACCCATAAAATTTTGTAAGTTTAAAAAAATTCTATATCGTCTTAAAAAATATTGTATTAACAATAAATGTGAAGCCTTACATAAACAGGAATATTTTAGAGCTTGGAATCTTATTAAATTGTTCAATTTTTTTTTTTTTTTAAGAAATACTCTTTTCTTCTGAATAAAACTTCAAAAATCAATATTCTGATCAACATGGGAATTAAAATTCATTCAGTCACTTGCAATAAAAAGAAATAATTAAATGATGTTGGTTAATTTCAGAATTTTAAACAAGCAGAAATACGAAATTAATTCTTTTTTTTAGAAATGCATATTAATAACAATTCATTGTAGTACGTAATTTCAAATAATATCAAATGTCATATCACACGATCAATTATTTCAAATGTAATATCAAGGACTTCAAATATCGTTGAATTTCGTGAAAAATTTAAGTGAATTTTGTGCACAAATAAAATAAATAAAAAATTTAGGTTCCTAAATCTGATAAAATAATTATATATCTAAACAAATTTGTAATGAACAATATTTAATTAAAAATTTATTTGTTATATAATAATTTTGTACATATCTATAAATTTTACAATAAAAAATGCAATAGTTTTTATCCCTATCTATAAAAGTTGCAAAACTTAAGTTTCTTTTTTGATAAATTATAATTGTTTGATATAGGAAATAGCTATATTTTTCAGTTTTATTACTAAAGAAAATGCAAATACATACACCCATTTAGTTCATTAATATCTCTATCCTTATGCAAAATTATTTTTAAGACTTTGTAGAAAATCAAGTCTTATAAATTTTGAACACAGATAAAATCAAAAAAAAAAAAATAATTAATTTAATTTAGTATTTTACATGTAGAATTTGACAAATAATTAAATATATGAAAGAGATTGCTCTGTTTACTAAGCCATTCTTGTTGGAAATATTAATGAAGTAAACCCATTTAAGTATCTCACATTGAATTTCTGGTATAACTATTGTTAAATAGTAAATGAAACGTACTGGAATTAAAATATGTTGCGAGGTCCAATATATATAAATTAAATTGTTCAAATAAAATAAAGAAACTATAGTGATTGAATTAAATAAACTTTACAATACGGGATGAAAAGTTTGAATGTTTATTTACTTCATGAGCAATTAAATGAATGTCGTTATTTAACTTCTGTTGTATTATGAAAATTTAAAAAGACATTTCTTAAGAAAAATTATGGAATGTAACTAACAGCAGAGAATAATATTTATTCAATAGTAAAACAATTATTGGAAAAGGAAATTTAAAAAAAATAATTTCGCTATAGATTCCCGTTATATAGGGGCTTTTGACAATAGACTTTATAATTTTGAGCTGTAGTTAGATGAAAATACCCCAGCTGGCACCCGAACTGGATTTCCTCTATCTTCCACACAATACCACCAGGGACGTCTTAAGGCATGGGCCAGGGCCCAGGGCCTCGCCTTTGAGGGGGCCTCGTCTCGTTCTCTACTCGGCCTGAATTAGATCATAATCAGAATAATTTCAATCGTCAAATGTTATTCGCGGACATGACTGGTTGAAGACAGTTACTTCTATATTAAATATTTCTATTTTTAATGTTTGCTGAGAATCAAGAAAAATATTAGTTTATTTCTATAGCGAGATATGTCCAATCTATTGATAAAAATACTGCTGTGGGAAGGACAGTCACAGACACTCTGTCCAGCGATCTTTTATTTATTTGCACACAGGAGTTAAGCATCGCTCACGAATGGACAAGAGATACACTTAACCCCCCAGCAGAAGTGACAAAAACACATTCCCTATTTTATGACAGGGGTCAGGGCTAATAAAAAAGAGGCTTGAAATGACCCTGAAGGGAATCACACTTTTTGAAGAAATGAGTGGCCTACAGTTCTAAATCGGCAGTTCCTTCCTTTAAATTTAATTTGTTTGAAATAGCAAAAGATAATTATGTTTTCATTTTTGAATTGTATTTCTTCGAGATTTAAGATAATATACAAATATTTATATCGCTTCAAAAAAGTAAAATAATTTGTATATAAAAATTTGCTTTGTATTTGCTTTTTTATAGAGAGAATTATAAAAATAATATCCAGTTTTAAAAAATTCTGCTCTTTTTATTTTTTTTTCTTCTTTTTTTTTGTAAATTTTCTCTCTCTCACTCTGAACAACAAGAAATAATTTCTTAACTGTTTTTAAAATTGTATATAAAAATATCAATGAACTCTTTAGATTACTCTTATATTGATTAATATGAATAAGTGCGCGCTCCCTTCATTTTGAATGCACTATGGTCTTCCAAAAGAGTTTCCAATGTGTATTGTGATTCAGAGAAATATTTTTATTTGCTTCTAATACGGAAAATGTTCCCTTATTCGTTTAAAAATTCAAATGACTATCCTTTTTATTATTATAGAAACCCAAATAAAAAAGAACATTTATAAAATGAAGATATTACATTACTACAGATTTTTGCAATGTTGTATAAATGTAGAGAAACAATCATATAATAGGAATCCTACAGTTTAATTTGATAATTAGATAAATAAATCCTGTACAATAATTTAATGTTTTAAGAGTAAACAAAAAATGCAGAAATTCTTATCAAACACAGTACAAAATAAGAGATTTTTAATGTATAAGACCCTCACTAGAAATTTTCTGTTTGCGTGTGTATGTTTAATCAGATTTTTCTGTAGGAAATTGAAATTTAAATTATATACACTTTAATTTTAGCTCTTATACTTTAAAACTTATAATGTATTTATACTTTATCATTTATCAATACTTTATTACTTACTAATATTTTATCACATATTAGTATAAAATATTTTTAATGAAAATTATTTACATGAATATAATTCTCCTCATTAATAATTTATGTAATAATGTTCTTTAATTTTTTGGAACCTATGACTTCTTTTTATCATAATTCTTTGTTTCGTTTGATAAGTATAATAATATGGATAAAAATATTTTGTATAGTTACAAACATATATTCTACAGATTCATGATAGGTCTTAGGTGCCCCAAGGTTTCGAACCCACGATACGGCAGGAAAAACAGTGGCCACAAATTCGAAATCATAACCATTTAATTATCGCTTTCGATTTAAACTTAAAATATAACAATAATTCAGAATAATGTAACATATTTTTTTGCCTCAATAAAATAGAAAGGAACAAAAAAGACTTTATACAAAATATTTATATACCTTTTTTCTTTATAGTAAACAATTATTAAAAAATACATGATGCATTGAAGTTTAAATTTTTCAATTTGATTATTCTTATTAATTTTTTTTTAAAAAATAAGGTTTTGATGCAATTTTGTATTGACATATATCACCACAAATTGTTTTGAGTCGGTTTCCGTATTTATTAAAATTTATATTTTTATAATAATCACTGTACAAAATTCGGAATGTTTGTTTTTTCTTTAATGAGAACGAAATCTGTAGATCTTTAATAAATGAAATGATTTGATTTAAAAAATGAAGAAGCCAATGGATGGTCCTCAAACAGGAAAGTGGACTACGTATTGAAACAGCGAGAATAGCAGTTTCTTTGTAAAATTTGTTCATGACGGGTGGTTTTTATGCACTTGAACGATAGGGAAGGGCAATGAAAGAGAAGACATAGTAACGGTGTCACAATTTTTTTCCGTAAAGTGAACATCAAACTGGACCCTTCCAATTGTGAAGGACTCGGTAGAAGCATTTTATCTTTAATTTTGAACAAAAATAGCAGGGTATTGAGGGGTATTTGTAAATCATCAACAAAAATCAACTTAAAATCATCAGAAAATGGAATAAAATAAACGCAAACCTAGAAAAATAAAACTATAAAAAAGTATTTATTTCAAAGTTAAGAAAATAATAAAAATTAAGAAAAAGAAACCATCTAATTTATCTTTTTAAGAAGAAACTATTTACTGGCTATACATAGTGGCTGTTATAAAATTCTTACCATCAAGAGGACTGCCTTTTGGAGGGGAAAATGAAACTATAGTTTCTGTGAATAACGAAAATTATTTAAGAACTTTAGAGCTTCTAAGTAAGTTTGATCAATTTTTAAAAGAACATATTAAAAAGTATGGCAATTCTGGAAAAATATAATCTTTCTTATCTACCTGCTACAATTTGTGATGAATTCATTGAAATCATGGCGTCAAAATTCTTGAAAGCTATCATCACTGAAATACAGAAAGCTAAATAATATTCTATTTGCTTTGATTCTACCCAAGACGTGACTCATGCTGACCAAATAACTTTTATTTTACGGTATGTCCAAAATGGTGCACCCATTGAGAGATTTTTGCAATTCATTAATATTAATGGACATACTGCAGAATATCTGATGGATGGCGTGGTTTCATTTTTGGAAAATAACAGTATTTCCCTGAGTAACTGTAAAGGCCAGGCATATGACAATGCCTCGAATATGTCGGGGAAATATTCAGGATTGCAAGCCCGACTTCAAGGGGAAAAAAATACGCTATATATGTACCATGTGCAGGATATTCTTTGAATTTAATTGGCGTTCAAGCAGTAGAATGTAACTGTAATGTAACAATTTACTTTGATTTTGTCCAAAATCTTTATAATGTTTTTTCATCGTCAACCCATCGTTGAAATATACTAAAATTAAATTTGAGCTGTGTTAGAAATCAAAATGTACTGAAAAACATATAAAAAAAACTCGTTGGTCAGCACGAGCAGATACAATTAGAGCTTTAAGCTCCGGATATTCAGAAATTGTCATGAGCCTGGATTACTTAATTAATGATGAATTACAGGCAGCGGATACTCGACTCTCAGCTAAAAAATTAAAAACTACTTTTTTAATTATCCTTTGGAATGACATTTTGACATGTATTGACAAAGTAAATTTATTTCTCCAGAGTAAAAATATAGATTAGTCGAAAGGTGTAAAATTATTAAAATTGTTAATGGTATATATATATATATATATATATATATATATATATATAAACCAAAAGATATTCTTTTGACTATTATGAGTCAAAAGACGAGGAAGTATCCTTTATAAAGGAGTATCAAATATCAAAGTGTTCACAAGCGTGTAAGACAATGCTGTAACTTGCCTTGAAGGAAATAGATACCGACACAACATTTGAAAACAGCCACAGACAGAAAATTAAAATCGAAACCTTTTCACCAATAATCGACTCTCTAATTTGCAATATACAAATGCGTAGTAAAAAATATGATGACTTTTTGAAATGTTTAGATTTTTTGAAAATATTTCTGATTTGGATGAGACAGAAATTAAAAGAGAGTGCTAGAAAATATCAAAATTTTACGATAAAGAAATTAATGGAGAGGAACTAAACTTGGAATGTCAACATTTCAAGTCATATATGATCATTGATGGCGAAAAACAGAAGAAAAAGCAAAGAGAACAAATGGAAAAAAGAAAGATTAATAAAAAATATATTACTACAAATGCAGATGAAGATTAAGAGCAGTTATTGGATGAGGGAACTGGAATTGGGATGAACATACTCTATACATACATGTATGATGAAAAACTATTCACAAGTTTCCCAATATTGAAATTATAATGGAAATTTTCTTATCAATGATAATTTCTCACTCGAGTAGAGAATGTTAATTTTCAAAACTCAAATTGGTCAAAAAAGAATTGAGAAATCGTATAACTCAATCACGTTTGAATAATTTAAGCCTGATGAGTATTAAAAATGAAATATTATTAACAATTGATTTTGAAGATTTGAATAATGATTTTGCGAATTTAAAAATGTATAGAAAACAAATATTCACATAAAACTTCATTTTACTATGGATTGCTTTTATTGAACTGTACATGTATACACACCAAATTAGATTAAAGGGTCGCAGGTGGGGCCTATTTTTTCATAAGAGCCCAGAAGAAGTCTTAAGACGTCCCTGAATACCACTCAAGAACTATGAAACTTCGTTTAATGTGCATAAATCATCAGGATTCGCACCCACGACTGAACTTAAAAGTCGCGGCCCTTGAAAGAGAAAAAAATCATAAAAGATATATTATAATACAAGACGAAAGTAATCTGAAAATCAAATATGTAAAATTGTTCAGGAGAATCCGGATTTTTGTTCAGAAAAGTTTCTTATATAAACCTATTGAGGGAAATAAAATCGATTTTCAAATAACTTATAATTGAAAATTAAAAATGAATACAACTGATTCTTAAACATCAGTTAATTATTACAGGAAGGAGTAGAATTTCTTTGCATAAATGCAATCCAGAACTGAAAACATCCAACCGTATTTAAAAAAGGGTTAATTTCATATGAATTGAAAAACTTAATCAACCATTTGATTTCATGAGTATTATGTCACTAAAGATCACATGTCATTAATCAGATATAGAAATTTGCAGCGTTTTTCATATAATGGTTTGAAAGCAAATAATTAATAAAAAGTTATAAAATCAATACATAAATTAATTCCTATACATCTTGTTGAAAATAATTTTACATAAAAATGATATTCTTAAATTTATGAATATAGAGCTTTAATGGGAATGTGATGGCTATACTCGAATTAATATTATCAATAACAAATCTAAACAAAATATTTGTTCTTTGAATGAAACAGTAATATGAAATATCAGAATAAATTCTAATTGCTAAAAATAATTGATCACATACACGCACACTCTCTCGATGGACTGTTTGTTTCTTTTCACTCGCAAATAAATTCTACATGTCTGTTTTTACATTTTTATTTCTGAACACATTCGCATAACGCCAATAGCTTGTCACTCGCAGCACAATGAACACTGACTGGTTTTAAATTTTACAGCCAGCGGGCTATTCACTATGAATAGTCGGAACAATAATAATCAATTTAATTCTTAAAACTGATATTTCAAAAAGAAGAACTATTGAAAATGAACATCATACAATGTAAATAGGTTATAAAAATCCCCAACCCAATAATAATTATATTAAAATCATTTAAATAATACAATGGCTTTTAGTGTTTCTTTTGTACTTTGCAATGTGATTTTTCATATTATGTACATATTTTTTTTTTAGATCAATACATTCGATGTTTCCTTAAAAATTTACAGTAAAAAAAATTAATGTTAAGACGCAGGCCTTAAAAACATCACAATTCAGAATTATGTAAATAAATATTCGAATGTTACAAATAAAATGGTAATAAAAATTTTAAATAATTTTGGAAAGTATAGCTAATCATTAATTACTCGAAAATAAACCAAAAATCTAAAATTCAAACATGAAAAAAAAAAAAAAAAAAAAGCTTTTATGTGAAAAAGATGTATCTGCCTGATAATTAAAAATTGGTTTTTACTTTTAGTATCTATTCTTCTCTAAAACAAGGGGGGAGGGGAATAGATAAGTAGTAAATTAATTCCAAAAAGCATTTGCATAAAATATTAAAATAATGAATCCTCTTTTGCTGATATTGAATGAAAACCAGTATAAAAAAGTTCTCTATATCATAAAAACTATAAAAAAATTAAATATTTAGAAAAAGAAATCATATCGAGAATATTTTCTGAATACAATTTAGTCATGGTTCGTATTTTACATCCTCTTCATTAAATCGGATGTAGAATCCTGGCTCAAGGAACTGAAATCTGATGCCAGGTCTAGAGTTGAATATTTAGAGACTACCAAGAATGGTACAACAGAGGACACCGAAGAAAATTCTATTGAAGAAACTAAAGTAGAAAATTGAGTTACTTCGGTAGCGAAGATACATGATAAAGAGCCAGTAAAGAAAAAGAAAGAAAATGGGGAAGTAATTTACGAAAACACAAGGGAAGCTGAAGAAGCCAAGTTGGAAACTGATGAAGTTAAAGAGGAAAAAGTAACAAAGTTCAAAAGAATATCGTAGTTGTAGAGAATCAAAGGATTTAAGGGGATCTCGAGCACAGGCCATTCAAAGTCGTCAATGACGAAATTTACTTCAATGATTCTCAGAGACAGGCTACTAAATATGAAGGAAAGATAAGTGGGCTAGATGGTTTGAGAATCATCAATGTGGAACCTGTTGAACCTGCTTCGAATGTTGCTGAAATGGACAAGAACAGTGTCCATGATGTGGTTTTGAGTGGAGATTCTACTCGAGTTCCTAGGGTCCAGAAGATGCTTCGTGACTTCCTCAACAGAAAAGAACTGTTTGTGTCCTTCACTCCAGATGAAGCAGTTTCACCTAGAGTTGCAGTTAAAGTGGTTTTAACAGGAAGCACCGATGAAGGAATCAAGAATGTACCTCCTTTTGCAAGAATGTACCTCTCACCTGGAAGTGAAAGTACTGGTGAAGTCATGCCCAAGGTCACCGAGAGAATTATAAGAATTCTTTACGAGACCTTTCAGGTGTTCATTACATGCTCAGATAGCCAGCTTGCTGTTGATATCCAAGTGTATGACGTGATCGAATGGACTGAGAAGATGTTCTTCCAACGAAAACTGCAATAACCGTGTGACGTGCTCTTTGGATAACCGAATGATACGCCTTCCTTACCGAATTACACGAGTGATTAAAGGCACGTTCTGAAAACGTACTCGCCCTTACCAGAGAGCGAATTAAATTGGCCACCAAAAGAATGAACTGGAAGAAACAGAGTAGATAGACAAACTAGCAAACGAATGAACTGGAAGCAACAGAATAGATAGACAAACTAGCGAACGAATGAACTGGAAGTGACGGGTTGATCAAAAATGGTGATAGTTGGTAAATTGCCAATGCATTTTTGTTTCGTAAAGATGAAAGCAAATGCTTTTAGACGCATTTGACTTTAATTTTCCATTCAATGTGCCAGAGCTGCAAATGAGAGATGTATTTCTGCAATCTACTTATAATTTTACTATTAAAACTGCTTAGGAACATAATGGTACTATTATTGGCGTACGCAGCTAAAAAATAATTGCAGCCTTCGGAATGTCATTTGCGTACAAAGAGAATAATTGGAGAGACAAAATAATCCTCTGAGATATTCCACTGAAGATTGATTAGGGGGAGGAGACAGCGTTTTCAACTTGAATGTCAAAAATACGAGAGTTTAAGAATGAAAGAATAATTCTGTCAATTTTATCTGATATTCCAAGTCGCATCAGCTTGGAAATGAGCCCATCATGCCGAAGTTTATCAAATGATTTAGCAATATCAATAAAAAGCATACCCGTGGCTTGGTTTTTTAGAAGCCATGTTAGACCACTTCAGTGGCTCTTAAGTAACTGTTGAGTACTTTGTAATAAAGCCATGCTGTTCAGGAATAATAATATTTCTGCCTAAGATATCTGGTTCAGGTGATTCAAAATAACAAATTTATATGCTTTGCTCAGTGAACTGAGTAAAGATATTGAGGGATATTTTTGAGGCTTTTCATTCTTAGAATGAGGTTTGAGGATGGATACAACCACTGCAGTCTTCCAAACCTTTGGGAAATGGCAGTTTTCCATTAGAAATTAAAGAGCAGCGCAAAGAAAAAGATAAAATTAATTAAGAGATTTTTAAAGATGCGATTAGAGGTAAGATCCAACCCGAGTGCTTTTTTTTTTTTTGTAATTTTAAAATACAATCAAATATTTCACTAACCTGAACTGGGTTCAGGTCTGGACAGGTGGGGGATTCCAAAAAACGTTGAACTTTTCTGTATGCTTGTGCAAAAAATCTGGGATTATCCGCATCGTGATTAGGTTCTAATTGTTTTTGAAGGATGTAAGCAATAACTTCAGTCTTTTAGAGGGAGCTACAGCAATACTACCAAGAGCACCCTTCAGGAGCGGAATGTGGTGAAAAGGCTTTTTGAGTGAAGAGGTTGCTCGCCTAGGATTGCTAGAATCCAACGAGAGACTCGCAATGTATTTTCCCCATCTATTTTGGAAAAAAGTATTTGAATTCTCTCAAAATCTCATTGAAATCTGAATGATCGGAGTTCAATTTTGAGTGCCGGATCTCTAGTTCGTTGCCAAAATCTCAGTACACAATTTCTGTGTCGAATTTTGGTTCTGATTTCAGAGGAGTGAAGGAGGTTTAAATTTTGGTTTTTAGGCTGCAACCACTGCCTCGGAGATATTTCTCTCAATTGACCAATTAAATTTTCATAGCTGGAAGAAGGGAAGCAATTTCGAATTTAAAATAAATTGACAGTTCTCCCATTTGGTAGAGAGTAACTTTAGAATTTTGTTAAAAACATAGAGTTGGCATTCAGAGTTGGAATGACCGGTAAATAATCTGAGTTGAGATCATTTATAACTCTGATATCATGGTTAAAGAAGGTGTTTTTAAAAAATTGCCTGATCAATAATTGCAATGATTGAGGATTGAAAATTGATACCAGGAGCTCGGTGAGGTCCCGGTCAAGAGAGGTGATTAATATGTATAGGAGTGTGCGGTACAACAGCATTTGGAATACTGCTTATAAGATTTTTGAGTTTACATCCAAATGGGTTTGAACTTGCATTATTCCACATTTTGTGTTTAGCGTTCATAACTCCAACAATGATAACATTTTTTCAAGAATTTAGAATTTTTTTAGGAAAATCCTATTCCAGAAATTGATGATTGTTAAATTATGATTATTTCGATATCGATTGCAGTTGCATCCATACAGTGGTGAAAATAAATAATCGACATGCATGCAGTTTCCGATGCTTTGTGTTATATCAATAATAAAAAGCAAAATAATAAATTCCAGTTGTCGAATTCTAGATAACAACATAACTTTTTATTGCAATCAACAGTTTGTTGATAATTTTAAACAATAACTAAAATTAGTGAATAATACTTTAACTCTCGTAATTACAAAACAAAAAAAAAGTATTCGACAATAGTGATTCAATACCTAATCAAATCATAATTCTAATACATTGTAGCTTTTCCTCGGGGGCAAATTACATATCTTAAGCGATTTGAATAAACGTAAAGTAAAATCCTGATCAATATTTTCCCTTTCAGCTATCAGTACTTCCTTCATCATCATTTCGGAAGTGAATTCGCGTTTCCTTAGCCTTTTTAAAAATGACCACAAAGATGCTCAATAGGGTTTTGATCAGGAGATTGAGCTGGAGATTTAATCGCATATGAGCAGTTTTGTAGCAACCAAAGTCAAATATTCAGAGCGGAATGTTTGGGATCATTATCCAGATAAAACATATAAGTTCATCTATGACCCAATTTTTCTGCACTTTGTCGCATATTTTCTTTTAAGATATCATTATATGAATACTGGTTTATACCTACTATTGGAACCAAGTTTCCGACTTCCGTTGCTCCTGTGTATCCCCATAGTATCACTCCTCTGCCACAGTGTTTTATCGTAAGCACCATATTTCTTTCTACAACCTCTGTATTTGGTTTTCTATATACCAGCAATTTATCGCTACATCCAAAGAGATTAAATTTGGATTCATCTGCGAAAATGTTGTTTTTATTAACGTCGCACTAGAAGCAACTCGAGGACTATTGGTGACGGACCTCGGTCACGTGATGAGGACGATATCTGAGCTGACACCCCATCTCCTAGCTTCTACACCACACCAACGAGAGGACTTTGGGCCCCCACTGATTTAACGTACATCAACTCCGGCTAAACGGCGTGTCTTTAGCGGCCAAGGCTCGAGCCCGCGACTGAACGAAAACCGCCGTCCACGAATCCGAAACATGACTACTAGGCTACCACTGCTCCCATCTGCGAAAAGGAACATCCTTCCAGAACTCTAACAGATTTGTTAATATACGTTTTAGCGCACTTTAATTTAGCCCGTCTGTTTTTCTTGGAGATATGTGGTTTCTTCAGGGCAGAAGTACAATGAAAATATTTTTTTTAAGTGTTTCGAATTGTTTGAGGAATAATTTTAATGTTCAAATAGTTTTCTGCAATTTTTGCCAATTGGATGCATTGACTCGAAGATCTTGCTTAACTTCTCGCTTAATCCATCTTTCGTCATTATCAGTCAGATTTTTGGGATGCCCACTTCTAGGCTTAATTACACAGTTTCAAACTTTTAATTGTATAGTGAATGATTGTTCTTAGCTTTTGCACAATTTCAGCAATAGCATTTTCAGATTTTCCCTGAAGAAAATACTTAATAATGATATTTTCGCTTCTATGGGAGTTTCCTTGCCTTTTCGCCCCATTTTCCATTAACTTTTCAACAAAATGCAGCAAAAAAACTAGATTAAGTCTTATCAAACTACACGTATAATCTTTCCCAGGAATCGATTCTTGTTTTCTGTAAAACAACCAGAAATTTTGATTTCAATTACGGTTGTCGAATATTTTTTTGCTTTGTAATTACGAGTGTTAAAAGAATTATTTTTTGGTATTATTTATCAGAAAACCATTGATTTCAATGAAAAGTATAATCTACAATTTGACAATTGGAATGTTTATTTATTTTATTTTGAATTTTATTACGGATATAAAATAAAACATTGAAAACTGTATGCATGTCGAATATTTATTTTGACCACTGTATATTGTAAACTCGGAATGAGGACTTTACTGCAGTCATTATTCGTTTTAGAATACATAGCCTCCATCAATACAAATAGATAGATCAATTCTATTGTTTTTATAAAGACGACTGCTAGTGATCTGGGTTCGTGTCCCGATTGGAGCTTAGTTTCTTGAACCAAAAATAGATCACGGTTCTTCTCGATGACTAAGTCTCCGACTTCATCTAATTTGGAACGCAGACCATTTGCAGTCCAGAAACAAATTTAAACCGAGGGCTTGCCAGGATTGAATGTTAATGTTAGGGAAGGGCGCGGTACGCGCACCCACGCTTAGCGACGGTATAGGCCTAAAAATGAGGCACTCTTTAACATCAGCCGATGCGATTTGATGGAAAGCGAGGGGACACTCCCTAAACACTCAAGCTAAAAGTTGCTCGTCGACAATGGAGTTACTTGTGATTTCCAAAACTGATTTAAATAATGCTGCAAAATTTCCATTCAAATTTGTAGGGGCAGCAAATTTTGAAAAATTGGAGGATGCAGACTCCCGAGTTTGTCCAGTAACAATTTTGGGATACTAGATGGGGAGTTGTTTTGGTTTGATACTAATAACGTCGCATTTGAAGCAACACGAGGACTATTGGTGATGGACCTGGTAATTTTGCATTTCGATCAAGTGACAAGGACACCCCCCTCTTCTAATTTCCACACGACGCCAAAGGAGGACTTTGGGGCTTGACACATTTAACGTGCATCGGCCCCGGTAGGTCTGTAATGGCATCAAGGCTTGAACTCACGACTTGATGAAAACCGCCAGCCACAACCATAACCACTAGGCTACCGCGGCCTTTCGATATCTCGAGAGAACGTTGGTTCTTGAGAGCTGCCTGTTTTTTGGTAGCCACCGGAGGTGATGGGGTTGATTGTTTTTGTTGCGTGTATTATGATTAGAGAGACAATTTTTGCCCTTAGAGAAATGGGAACACTGGCAACAATTCGGATCGTGCTCAACATTACTGTTTGCACATTTTAGTAGGCACTTGAAATACTTTGTGCCGTCTTTAGCTCTGCGAGGCCCAGCGCATTTAATCGGAGGATGGTATATCTTGGAGCTGTGAAAGAAGTCCTGACATCTCCTGCTTTGAGACGGGTGTGAGTGAGTGAGTGAGTGAATGTAAAGTTTGTTGGCGCAAGATCCAGATATGGCTATGTTGCGCCAATCAAGATTTAACTGTGGTCTAGACATGAAGATATTGAAGAAAAGACGAAATTTGGTTGACAAGGAGGGTCGAAAATAGAGAAGGATCTCTAGGGTAACCCGGGAATCCAGATATGACTATGTTGCGCCAATCAAGATTTAACTGTGGTCTAGACGTGAAGATATTGAAGAAAAGGCGAAATTTGGTTAACAAGGAGGGTCGAAAACAAAGGATCGATAGGGTAACCCGGGGGAGCGTCACTCGTGTTTACATTGAGACGGGCAATTGCTGACTCTGTAAGCTTCAATAGAAATTAGGTACCGAACATCTCGGTTAAATTGAAAATCTGTTCAGTTACGAGAAAAATTGAATGTTGTTTGCGAATTAAAAGTGAACATGATGCATAAGTGCCTTTGACTAAAATTTCGTGAGCTTAGAATTTTAATGTCCATTTAAGCCCTGCTGAATTATTTCATTTTTAATGGCCTCGATGTCTGTCGAAGATAGTATTTCAAGAATAATAACGTTCAAAGGCCAGACATTTTTTAGCATAAAGCTTTTGAACTCTTACGTCTTCAGCTCGGAGAAAAGAAGCCAAATTTCTATACTCTTACTCACTCCCAACAGTGAGACGAAGGAAGTGGCCACTTAATTTGCTCTGAAGAGAATGCGCTACTTATCAGGAGAAAGATAGGAGTTGAGATCAGTCACCCTCAGGAGTAATGAAGAAGGGTGGAATTTTGAATTTAATTGCGGGTAGAGCGAAAGCTATGAATGATTTGGTTTTATTAACGTCGCACTAGAAGCAAAACGAGGGATATTTGCGATGGACCTCGCAATTTTGAACCTCGGTCAAGTGACAAGGACGACACCTGAGCTGCACTCCCATCTTCTAACTTCCACACCACGCTAACGGGAGGATTGAGCCTCGGCAAATTTAACGAGCATCAGCCTCGGCCACACGGCGAATCTTGGTTTGAGTACGGGCTGTGATGTAGTAGACAAAGAGGAAAGTGGTCAGATGTTTTGGTGGCTGCTGGTATACAACGTCATCAGTGGTTTATATTGAAATATGTTAGCAAGAAAATATATTTCTTCACTTGTACCTTGGGACTTTCTGATCAGCCTCATTGAATATTTTTATTAAAAAAAAGCAATTAACTACATATAAAGTTATATATATTAATTTTTTTATTTTTGTAATTTACTTTAAATAACAAATTTTCATATTTCTAATAGATAACAAAGCAATACAAAACTCCAGTTAAATTGTTCAAAATAAAGAAATAATTTTAAAATAGTTATTTAAAAATGGAATTCATATTTACAAACAAGATCAGTTTAAATTTTCAATGCAACAGATTTTAATCTTGGAATGCAGTACCTTTCACAAAATATTGATATAAAAATATTTTATTTTCGAATTTTAACATTCTTTATATAGATGAAAAGTTTAAAAGAAATTTTTTTTTACTCTCTCTATGTATTCTCTAATAGAATTTTTAAATTATACACATTATGCAGCTTGCGTGAGTACATGTATATATATATATATATGCAATAATTTCTAGCTGATTCTGGTTCACAAATAATTTAAAGGAATAAATTCTTAATTTTGAAATGAATACAATTGTTAAGCAAATGTATATAATGTATTAAAATTATACTGCCACTCATGAAATGATTTTAATTAAGTTTTAGCATATAAATATATAAAATTTAGAAACAAATGAATGATTACTATATTATGTAATAATTTGCATGGAAATATCAAGTATTTTTACATTGACACATTTTTATTTTTTTTTAAAAAAAAAAAAAGATTTTATAAATTCTTCCAAAATTAACACACAAACTATAATTTTAGAGAAATTAGATAGCAATCATTCATATGGATTAATTGAATAACAGTGCAAGTAACAAAAAATACAATTTGTTCAGCATTTCCAGTCTAAGTGTTTAAGAAAATAAAAGAAAAATATGTATAATTATCTATCACACATTATTTAAATTGGAAACGGTGAGAGGTAACAAATACATATCAAGATTTTGCAGGTTTCACAAAAGTCAGAACAGGTCGAGTTGCAGTTTTCTCTGTGCCTTTAGGTACAACAGAATGAGAAAGTTTGTCACTATTACTACTATTACAATTAGATATTTTATGCTCCCTATGTACAACCATATGTTTTTTCAAATTACTCAATTGATTGAATCCTTTCCCACATACAACACAATAGAATGGACAATTATTATTATGTATCACCAAATGCTTTCGTAAGTTACTTATTTGATTGAATTTTCTTTTACAAGTGCTGCATTCAAATGGACACTCTCCTGTGTGTATAATTGAATGTCTTTTTAAAGCAGCTTTAGTTTTAAAACTCTTATCACACTGTTCACATCCAAAAGGACGCTCACCAGAATGTGAAATCATGTGCCTTTTTAAGCTGCTAGATTGATTAAAATGTTTATCACAGATTGTGCAATAAAGAGATTTCGCATCATACTTAACATCATCCTGTACAGATTCTGTAACATAACTATATCTATAACCACAAATAAGGCAGTCAAACTGTAGGTCAATATCAGGAAAATAATCTTTATCAAGATTCTCAACCGCTTTCAAATTATGTCCACAGTTAGGACATAATTGTGTTGTAGGAACAGACATCACCTTCAAAATGTTCCTAAAAGTATACTCCTAGGATTTTTCTTTTTAATTCATATAAGTACCTGAAATAGAGAATTTTTTTTTAACAACAACAAAAAAAAGCTTAATTATAATTGTATAAAACCAAGTAAATGCAACAATAACAGAAAATTTATGAATATTTTTACATTAAAGCCATGCAACAAATTTTTGGTGCAGATTAGCACACCTTGGATTATTTCTTTTATAATGTCTCTGAAGAGAGTTTATTTCCACCTACCAGTTCACTCGTCCATCTGAGAATGATTTGTATTCTGGCTACATCAATTCCTTTGTTCATGGTTTTGGCTCTTAGTTGGACTTAAGACTACAATGAGTGTTTTATTTCTCTAAGGTCAAGTTTCTTCTTGGCAGAATAGTTTAAAAAAAAAAAAAAAAAAATAGCAAAGCAAATTCTTTCAGTCTCTTTCCTTTCTGAATCCCCCTACAAATTTCTAAGCTTTTATTTTTAATTATGATAAAGTAGGCTAACTATTAGTTTTAAAAACTACTTAACATAATTAGGAACACTGTAATTGTACTTAATCACAATTGCCATTGAACTAATAATAATAAAAAAAAAACTCCTAATATAGATGCAATCCCTAAAATATTTTGTGATAACTAATTTGGAATTTATAATGATATAGCAAGGAAAGAAAATTAAACAGGTAACATTTATGAAAATTAAAAAAAAAAAAAAAAAAAAAAAAAAAAAATACAATTAGGGGAAAAAAATCTCAAATGATAGAGCTTCGAAGGGAAAAGTACTACTTTATGTTCATGGTAATAAAAATTTAAAGAGTAAAAAAAAATACAACTGTGACAAGATTGTAAAATTCAAAAATTAAAGTATTAATTTAGAATTCGACAAATATTGCTGAATGCATTTACAACATTTCAAGGCTATAAAAAGAAAATTACATTGATGTATTCATTTCACATCTAAAAAAAGTAGGGTATATAACTTTTAAAAAGTAACAGATTTTTAGGGAAGAAAATGTAGACAATTATACTTTTTTTTTGCTCAAAGAACATAAAATATAGCAATTGAAATTACATGATAAATATTAAGAACACACATAAAATCTTTAAAGCACATTTAATGTTAGCTTTAAGAGCCAAAGATATACAGAGTAGATTACCTTGCAAAACTTATTTAGAACAAGTAGTGTATGTATTATAATTATTAATTTGAAGACATTATTCATAATCAAATAATTCATATAAAAGGTAACTAATACGATTTCAGGAATATTAAGATATTTTAATGTAACAATTAGTCAAATATATTTAAAATGTAAATAAATACATATACATTGATAACCTTTCCCAGAATGAGATGGAGCAAATTTTCTAAAAGAATGACAAGTCCAAACCATGCAACTGGTATAAAATCAAAAGGATTTTAACAATGCATCTAATCAATGAAAATTTAAAATTCAAACTTTGACATAATTTTAATACTCCTTAATTTTAACATAGTCATTTGGAAATATATGTTCTTTAACTTTTAGAACTTAATTAATAAAACTGATAGTAAATTCTGTATCAAATGTTCAAGAATTACATTTATCAAAAAAAAAAAAAAAAACTCAATATTTCCAATATCATTCAAAAAAAAAAAAAAAAAACCACATTAAATATAACAATCAAATGTTTTAATAAATATCTGAGATCACTTATGACATTATATAGATCTTAATTAACTTCTATGTGTGAGGGGCAATATGAACTTGTAGTCCTGTTGGACTTTAATATCAGGTCTAAAGAGTAAAAGAGAGCAAAACCTGTTTCTATGACAGACCAGAATTTAAAAATTATACTAAAATTTAAAATATTAATATTAAAGAGATTATTCAGAAATCTAAAAAGAGATAAAGTTAAAATTATTCTATTTTCAGGTTCCATAAGAGACAGCTTACAACAGTGAAAAGACAGTTTTCACCATCTAATCCAAAGGCAGCAGCTTGAATTGCGAGATCGTCAAGAAGGAAAGGTGTGAGGGTGTCGAAAAAGTTTTCTCACCCAGAGTATCCTATTGTTTGATAGAAGTCTCTTATCAATTTAAGTTTGAAAAGCAAGTAACAGAAGATTGTGTAGAAAAAAATCCCAAATGTTCTCATGCCATAGCTACCAGTTTTTCTTTAGTAGGTGAGGGACATACCATAAGAAAATAAAAATTAAGTTCAAATAATAGCTAATAAATTTTATCTAGGTCTACAGAAAATTATATTGTCATTACAGAGTACATATCTTTTGTATGGAAGTATTTAGGTCATAACCGAATTTTCTAAAGAAGTGTCTAGCTTGTTTTTGAATTACTCTTCAGATATTTGGAAGTTTAATGATAAATCTTAAATCTTTGTTTCTCATAACCACTGGCACCACAAATTTGTTTCAAATTAAAAAATAGAAAATAAATAATTACTAATTGGAATACATAGCAAGACAATTAGTTTCATTAATATATATTTTTGTTTAAAATTTGATTTTACTTGGTTACTCAGGAAGCAATTTTTTTAATGAAAAATGAATATTTAGGTATGTATATCATTATATTGAGATAAATTTTACTCAAAACATTTTATGGAAGAAATACAAATATTTGATTACATTTACAAATACCTAAAAAAACAAAATATGAAACCAGATATTGCACTTAGACTTTTAACAAACTATACAATTATGATTGAAAATGTTTATGATTAAAAATCTATAATCTTAATATGAAATTTTACAAAATATGTATCCAAAGCATGATCAATACCTTTCCCCCCCATTTCTAGTCAAGGAATAGAATATAATTTGCAAAGTAATATGGCTACGTGTTTAGACAAAACTGCAATAGTACGATTAATTTATTGATTAATAAAAACGCAACTTTTCAGATATCAAAATTGCAAGATATTTTTGACCCTTAGTTTAGAATATTATTAGTTATTCTTAATTAGTTTACTAATGTCCTATTTTGATGCAACTAGAGACCCATTGACATGAGTTTAGTTTCATTAACATCGCACTAGAGCTATTGACAATGGGCCTTTTAATTTTGAACCTTGGTAAAGTGACGAGAACACACACAACTGAATTGGCACCTCTCCATCCTACCTAGCCCACCACCACTAGGATATCAAATAGATAAGTAATCTGTATTATTTTTAGAATAAATGGCTTATTTTTTTTAAAAAAATAAAATATTTAAATGAAATCAAATTACTTTATTGGTATGAAATATAAATTTGCAAAAATTGGTTCATTATTTCCTATACATATAATTTGAGAATTATTACTCAAAATACCTGATAACCCAGTAAAAGAATCAGCTTTAAAATTAGTTTTAATGCACAACAAATTTAACAAATCTGGATTGTAGGAAAAAATATCTAATTCCTGAACCTCATATTTATCTTCTAACAGCAACAAAGGCTTTCAATGACACAAAATCACTTTCAAATTCCTATTTCGAATCAGTAACATTTCTCGAAAAAATTCCAACAATTTCAGTATTAAAATGAAAAAGTCTAAATTTTTACAAGAAACCCAATTGTAAAATTCCAGTATATCTACTTAAACACAAATACCATTGGGTACAGCGAAAGGGGGAGAAAGATGAGCTGTAAATCCAAGGATTCATATTTCAGTTTGAATGTAGTTAGCAAGTTTCAACACTTAAAAAAAAAACCCAATTTTTTTTATTCAAATTGGAACTTAATGTTTCCTAATGTTAAATAAAGAATTAATTCTTGGTATTTTTGAACATCCATTACAATGAAGAAAAATAATCTCCAAATAATTTTTTTTGATATTTAGAAAAATCGCTATTTCTATTTTCAAAAAATGCGATGTTTGAATGAGTTCTTACTAATAATTCTGACTATATATATATAATAATAATAATAATAAAAAAAAACTGGTAATGTAATTCTATTAAATAGATTTCACAACTTATGTTACTTTCCATTTGGTTACTGATTAATTTTATCCGTGATGAAAATTCTGGAATTTTACCACTGCTTTTAAATGTAAACAAATAAGTCGCTAGCGTGATACACGCAACCATTAAGGAAAAGTTATGTTTCCCACCTGAGAAAATTTGTCTTCTTACCTCGAACATTGACAAGTTTTATTTCCTCAAGAGCTCTCTTCTTCTATGTTGATCTTCATTGATATTAAGAATGAAGAGTTTTATTTTGAGAAATGTAGCCTGAAAATGATTCTCTATTCGGGCTGTAATATAGCACTTGAAAAAAAGTTGTGCAGAATAAATGTAATATATTTATATAGACACCAACGAAAAAATTACGGATTAATAAGGCAGTATTGTTATAAAAAGAAATTTTATTTATTAAGCTCACAAATTATGACATAGATAGAGAAACTGAATGACCGAGATAAGATAACACAATAGTATAAATAACATAGAATAGATTATGTTTTGGATCAAATAAAGGAAAAAATTAAAATCAATTTAGCAAGAAAACAATACAATTTAAGTAAATGAGCTAATTGTTTTCTTAGAATATTGTTAAGAAAAGGGCCTTATTAGAACGGTATTTAGAAAGTGACGTAATCAAATTATGCAGACGATACGAGATGTACTCAAATTTATCGTTTTGAATAAATGGGAATGCAATTGGGAAGAATATCAAAAAATATTCAAGAAACGCTTCATATAAAGTTAAATGAAATTGCTCCATTCATACATTGTTGATGAATTTCACAAAACCACAGGTTTCAAAAACCCAAATATCATGGCATTTAAATCGAGTTTTGAGTTAGAACCCTGGTAACTGCAAAAGATTACAGTGCAGAATAATAAAGATGTTACATGTTAAACTGAACACCTTAAACTCCTCATGTGGAGAGAAAGTTTGGAAAATAAAGTATAAGTGCATGGTCTTTTTCATAATTTGATAAAGACTCGGTATCACGAGGCCCAACACAAATATTACTTTACTAGTTCGACACCAATTTAAAAGAAAACCAAAAAACAACGTACAGTGCACCAAAAAAGATTTGAACAATAGTACCGTTTGAAAATTGAATAAATTTTATAAAATATTTTTTCTCCTCGTTTTATAGTGAATTCTTTAAAATCAATTGCAGAAGTTCGAGGTAATATCAATGCAAAAGTAGTTTCTGGCTACGATAAAAGACACACTTTCATTTTGAATTCATGTATTTAAAGCAGACCTTATGTAAAAATTGGTTCAAGAACTGTACACAAATTTTTAAAAGTTGTGAAATTGAATACGTCTTTGTTCAGGAAAAATAGAAAAGAAAAATTTTTATAAGCGCTTTCTATAAAGAATTTGAATTGAGAAGTCGATTTCAAAATAGTTAAACATCCGACTGTGAAATTATGAAAAAGCTTAAAATTGGTTTATTATATGTTCATATCGCCTCAGTGTCAAAGATTAACAATATTGGAGATTTTCCTTAGATCACATGTCTTGTTAAATTATAATTCTAAATCTAACCTGCAGAAATAGGAAAACGTACTGAGAAGTTAGTTTTCAAAAGTGGCCGAATATATGTGGATAGAAGTATGATACCATAAGGGTTTCTATACAAAAAAAGTGCTTTGGGAAATACTAAAATTTCCAAAATAATATGCGAAAAGAACATCGTTTCATCAGAATATCAAAAAATGACCTATTACTTGCAAAGATTGGGATTCAATTACTTGTTCTTCAAGTGCTATACTCGTGCGAATGTATGATCAAAAAGAAACCAGTTTTGCTCAACATAATGAATAGCCATTGTAACCAAATGGTTCTAATCATGAACTCAGAGTCGGTGTACAATGAAATTGTGGGTTCGGAACCTGATCTTCTTAAAAATCAGCGTATAGCAGGGCTGATGCACGTTAAATCCATTTTGGCAAAAAATCCTAACATCGGCATAGTGAAGTGAAGAGAGTGAGGCGTCAGTTCAAGCGTCGTTCTCGTCACTTGCCCGTAGTTCAAAATATAAGATCCATCTCTAACAGCCCTCATGTTGCTTCAAAAAGCAACATTAATAAACAATCAATCAACCTAACGGGATTCACTTTTTTGCAGAATACAAATAAATAAGAATTTTGGTCGAGCTATAGTATGATTGGTTGACGTTGCTTGCAAGTAAAATTTGAAAACGTGTTTTGAAAATTTTTTAAAGGAAAAGTTGGTCTAGTTTCTTTAAAAAGTTTGAGTTGTGATTTCCTTTTTAGTTCTGGTCATTACCTTCAAATACTGAGGTATCGACTTTTTTTCGATACCTCAAGCATTTCGGTAAGATTAACTTTCAATTTTAAAGGAAATTAACGGAGATAAATATTTTTTGAAGGAGAGCATAATAAAAAGCATTTCCACATTCCAAAGGCTAATTCTCTATTATTATACGCGGAAATTGAAAGCAAAATTCCAAGACATTAGAATATTAAATATATGTCCTGTACCAGAAATGGTGAAATAAAATTATCAACAGCAGATCCTGTGCATGCGGGACAGATCTTATCTTTAGAAAATGTGTTAAATATCCCAATTTAGGCTAATATCATATGGGAATGAATCACTTCTCGATTTCTTCTAATCGGAATTCCTACTTATGTATCGCTGAACGATTTAGAAACTGAATTAAAAGATACGAATAATATAGACATAGTAAAAGCCCGTCCTTTTGTCAGATCTGGAACAAGTCCTGAAAATTTTCCCATGTTAATTATCATACTGGGAACAGTATTACTTGAAAATATTAAACTATGGCTTATAAATAACATAATTCAACTTTTCATAGATAAATCTAGACAATGTACGAAATATTTCAGTTTTCTACATCAATTCCAATTTTGACAACAACCGGAAATTTGTGTAAATTGCGGTACATCCCATTCAAGGGAATGTACAGCAAATAAGAGTTGCATGAATTGTAAAGGAAATAATTCCGCTAACTTTCCACAATGTCCCATATATATTAAAGAAAAGCAAATATGAGAATTAAAAAGCAGGCAACACTTCCAGAAGCGAGACGACGTTTTCGAGAGACTAATCCTGAGAGCTACTTCTGTTCTGCTGTATCAAAAAATCATTCGCAGCTTAATAATATGCAGTATCTATTAGATCAAAAATTTGAAAAAATGTCACTGTATTGGAAAAACAAACGACATTCCCAATGGAGGTTTTTCCAAAAGACAATAGAAACAATGTTAACACATTTATGCAATATCCGGGAATCTGGGACTCGTACTACATCACAAACCATGAAGAAAGTAGGCACTTAAAATGATAAAAAGTTCATGTAATCAAATTTCATCTATGTCTTTTGGTAAAAAAATATCTAATAACACAGAAAAAAGACGAGAAGGGTCGATCTAACCAAGTTTCAGTATACGTTCTACACATTTTTCCAAGTTTGCACTATAGATAAAGAAATCTGCATTATCTTCAATTTTTGTTATATATCCTTGAGGAAAAGATATAACTTACGAGATGTAAAATTTTCCTTTTCCTTTCTCTCTTACTTAGGAACTTCTTACGGTGGAATTGTATATGCCTAAAAACAAATCTATTTGGTTAAATATCCCTCCCTTTTCACAAGCAGATCTTTTGATGTTTCAAGAAATTTTCTTAAAAGACGAGGACAGATTCAATTTACCAAACAAAATTGTTTTTAGATTAGACCCGGAGGAGAACTACTAACAGCAGTACTAAAAATAACTATGCCTGAAAAGTTATGCAAATAACACAAATGCAAGATCTATAAATACTTTCAGTAAAAATAGAAATTAGATATATTTCATTCTATGTAATTATTATTTATTCTCAGATGGGACTAAACATCTCATTATTAAAATTTTCCTTCGAAACGTTAAAAGATCCAGTCTTAATTTTGAGGGATTTTAATTTCCATCATCCGATATGGGAATCTGATCATTCTTCTAAAGATAGCAATGTCTTTGTTGATTGGTTAATTGGTTCAAATTTTGTTATCCTCACTACCACTGATCCCACACGTAGAAGTACAACTGGTAAAGCTTCTCTAATAAATCTCACAACATGTTCATTAACCTATTCAGACAACACTAATAGCTATGTTTTAGATAGCTCATTTGAGAGTGATCATTGTCACATCGTTACAGAGTTCTCCATACTGAAGCAGGATAAACAATTTGTAAAATCAGTAGATTGGTAAAAAGTAATAAATAAAGCACAATCTGCATTGAATAACCAAGACGATGACAAGACAAAACTCCTTGAAAATTTTCTAAAATAATTGAAAATAATACTCGAGGAATTCAATTATCAAATAAATCATTCCTATCATGTGGAACAGCCTGTAATAATGTCTTCGAGTTCAAATAATTATTCCATGAAAGGGCCTTTCATGATATTTTTCCTCAACTGTTGAATAAATACAAGCAATATTCTAACAAATTTAGATTTCACATTAAAAGGGAAAAATATTTGCCGGGACACAATATGTAACAATTCATCAAATCCAATGATGTTTCGACCCAACTTAATTTAATTTCCTTTTTATCTATCTGAGGGTGCCACAAGTTGGTGCTTTTGATAACCATATGTGCAAAATGTTTAAGCCATAACATATATATTCTTACAACTAAACTAATCTGATACAGATGTTCTGTCTTCTCTGTTCATCTTACAGCAAGGCCCGTCGAGGAAGAGACAACAATTAATTCAGTTTCTAAACATTTAGATGGTTTGTGCAAGCAACAGTCAGCGACCATTAAAGGGAAAAAAATTAATTCATAATTTAGTCGTTCAACGGAAACGAAAACAGTGTTTCTCGGATTGAAAGGATCCCACCATGCTCAAATACTGATTCCTTTTTCAAACAAAAGAAAATAATCAAAGGTAAAGTAACTCAGTTAACTTCGCAAGTTAATAGCTTACGAAATTAAGATAGAAATTCTATTTCTGTTATTGAAATATATCATAGTGATATTAATTCGTTACATAACGAAATAAGTAGTTTAAATAATCATGTTTTTAATTCCTGTTCTGATGTAATTTTTGATAAATACGAAAACGAAATGTAATAATTTTTTTCTAAATTAAATAGTCTAAGAATCACTTTAAAAGTTGAATCAAGAAAACTTTTGAAGAAGGATATTCAAATTAATTTTAATTTAAATACTAATGTAAGTAGTCTGAAACTTAATTGCATACAATTGCCAATACTTACATTTGACAACATGGATCGGATTTCATTTCGTGATTTATTTTTGAGAGTGTAGAAAATAATGATAGTAACAATAAAATATTACCATATCTTAAAATTTCTGTCAATGGGGAGCTGTTACTTTATTATAGTCAATTCAAATTTCAAACTATAATTACGAAATAGCTTGGAAATCACTCTCCGAGTGTTTTGAAAATGAAAATGAAATCACACATACAACATTAAATAAATTAATTTCTCAGCCCATTCTTAAACATGAATCAACGTCAAGTATGCGAAAATTAATGGATATTATACAACTATGTATTGATACATAACAAATTTTTAAGCAACCTGTTCAGCATTGAAATGCAATAATTAATTTTTGTTAAAGGATAAGCGTGATATGAAATTCTTAAGAGTATGGACGTCAGATCAAAGCAATAAGGTATCTTCTTCCAACGATTTCAAAACATTCATATTCAATAGATCGTGTGAGCTTTCTTCCTTCACGAAGTGACAAAAAGAGAAAGTAGATCAATCAGATCATAGCGAAAGTAAGATTCAAAAATCATATAAATATTCTTATTTGGCTCAAATTATTTTTAACACACGTGTTCTTTGCCAAAGTGATTCTCATTTTCGTTTGATAATTGTGACAGATTCTTAACAAGAAAGAAGAGGGCATCTTAATCATTTCTTCTCTTCGATTGAAGAAAGAGGGCATGTTATATGAAAATATAATTTATGCCTTAATTGATTAATAGGAAAAAAATCTCATCCAATTTCAAAATGTCACGCATGAACGTGTAAAAATTGCTCAAAACTACATAATGCAATATTATGTTCAAAAAATTTAAAGGAAATAAAACATAAAATGCAAATTGAAAGTGAACCTTCTACTACAAGTAACAATAATGTAACCGGTACCTGCTATACAAGTAGTTTTATTACCTTCAGTAAAGGTTTATGTTTGGGATATTAATGGTACGTTACAAAATGTAGAATTTTTATTGATTCGGCCAGTCAAGGCTCATTTAGGAAAGTTTTGAAAAATTATTACTCTTAAAACGCAATGAAGTAAACATTAGTGTTAATGACCTAAGCTCACAAAAAATAGAGTTTCGGGTTCTGTTCAATTACAAATATTATCACAATTTCATAAAAGTACAAATATAACTGTACAGGCATTAATTATTCCCAAAATTACTTGTAATCATTTTAAATTCCAAGTTGATGCAACTGCTCTGATTGAATTTTAACATCTTCAAATCAGCAGATTTTAACTGCCTAAAACCAGGCCCAAAAGACATTTTACTTGGAACACATATATTTGGAGAAATAATGCTTAATCAGCATTTCAACGTTCCATGACATTCCCTAACTGCACTAGAGTCTATTTTTGGTTGGATCATCATAGGCGAGACAGAAGGAGTTTCCCAGACTATAACATAAAATCATGATAGCTGCACCACAGTTGATTTCCAATTAGAGAAATTTTGGCAGTTAGAAGAAATTTCAGAATAAAAAACTCCTAATACAAAAGAAGAAATTCTATGGGAAGATCTGCTTAAAAGAATATTTTCTCTTCCTGTGATTATACAGGTAGATTTAATGTCAAATCCCCATTTTGTGTGTGAATGCAGTGATAAATCGGGATTATCCAGAAATTTAGTCGCAACATCATTTACTGAAAATCGAACGTAGGTTTATGAAGAATCAATAACTCTCTGGGTTATATCTTAAATTTACGAATGATTATTTGAAACTTGGTCATATGGAATTAATTCCGAAAAAGGAAGTAGATGTTCCAGCCAGATCTAGTTTCTACTTTCCCCATCACCCAGTTCCAAACAAAGAAGTAGATAAATTTTGAGTTACCTTTGATGGATCAGTCAAAACTTCCAGTGGCATTTCTCTAAATGACAAACTTATGGTAGGACAACAATTACATTCAAACACATTATAATATTACTCCTTCGATTCTGAATGCACAAAATAGCCATTACAGGCTGATATCAGAAAGATGTACCGGCAAGTGAAAATACAAGACACAGATGTGCAGTGAATAGTTTGGCGTAACTCTGCTTGTGAACCAGTTCAAGATTTTTGAATAACAAGGGTTGCTTAAGGAACAGCATCAGCACCATAACTCGCAAACAAATGTCTACAACAGTTGTCAGAGGAGAAATCCAATAAGTATCCATTAGCTTCTAAGAACTTTTATGTTAACGACTCAATGCCTGGATCTAGTCCAGTCACCAGTGCGTTAGAACTACAACGACAACCAATGTAAATGTTATCAAGTGTTGGATTCGTTTTGAGAATATGGGCTTCATATCACAATGATCTTTTGAATTCAATTGATCTAGGATTCTGTTTATCGGATGCCTCTTTGAGCTTAGACAATGACAAGGTATTGTAAACATTAGGTGTTTAGTTTCAGATGTATTCTTTTGCATGGTTGTCTCCTAAAAACATATTAACAAAACGATCTTTGCTCTCCAAATGGCACAGGCTTTCGATCTTATTGGATGGTTGTTTCCTATCACAATTCAGTACAAACTAATCATGCAAGTAACATGGATGCATTAGTTACAATGGGACGAAAGAGTTCCATCAGACTTTGTATTCGAGTGGAAACAACTAACAGGAGATTTGTTGTTTATGAAAGCTGCCAAAACTCCATGAATTTATTGACAAATTCAAATGATCAATTTCTATTACATGTTACTGATACTTCAGAAGAGGCGCAGTGGCGATTTGTTAGATTTCAATATCAGAAAGTGGTTAAGTCAGTGAAATCTAGTAATAGCTAAAATAAAAGTTGCTCCGCTTAAAAATATGTCACTAACTCGTCTAAAGCTTTGCGGGTCTCTTCTGTTAACTAAACCGATGTATTTTACTTGCAAGGCATTGAAAACTTCCATATAAAGAGCTTAATTTTATTCACACTCTACAATTGTGCTTTCCTATACAAGATCTTGTACCAGTCGATGCTTTGCCGCAAACAGAGTGACAAACATCCAAGCTCTGTCTTCGACTACTCAGTGGCATCATGTCAGTGGAGAAATAAATCCGGCTGATCTTGCAACCCATGGTGTTTCATTTTCAGTGTTACTTATATCATTCTGGTTAAGTGGTCCAAGTTTTCTATATGATTATTATTTTATTTTCAGACAGAACAATCTGTACTTTTATTGATTGATCCTGTGCCGGAGGAACGTTATTTTACATTGCAATCAACCGTTAAAGATAAACAATTGCTAATAGATTTTGTTTTATTTCATTTATAGTCATCTCTATCTGAACTTAAACGCATAACTGATTAAGTTTAAGATTCATGATTATTTGCAGAAATACAAAGATTAAGGTAATTGGATTTTAAAAAACTATTGAATGAAAAATGCTATGCTTGTATTAATTTAAATAATGAAATTGAATGAATTTATCAGTGTGGAAATCATCCATTGTCATGCAGTAGCAAAATTTTAGCACTTAATTCATTTATTAGTGATTCAGGTATTTTAAGGGTGGGTGGTCGCTTATAGTATGCAAATATTACATTCGATCACTAACACCCGATTTTATTTGCAAAACGACACATTTTAACTGATCTCATTATTAGATACTTTCATGAATATTTATTGTTTGCTAATACACAACTTGTACAATCTTGAATTCATCAACAATATTGGATTATAGGTACTCGGGATGTTATCAGACATTTTATCAGGAAATGTATTACGTATTTCAAAATCAAAGCTTCTGTCACCAATCAAATGATGGGTGATTTACCATCTTCCTATATTTCCCCTGCACCCACATTTTTAACTCTCCAAGGGTTTTACTTTTTTGTGTAAAGCTATTTCTAATGCTATCTACTTTTGCATAGCTACTGGTCGCGAAAATATTTCTATTTTCTTTCATTACATCTTCGAAAAGCAAGATGCTTCTACTCCTTCCCCCTTTTGGGGCCGTGGTAACCTAGTGGTCATGGACGCAGACTCAAGACTGGCGGTTTTGTCGAGTCGAGGGTTCGAGTCTTGATGCCTCTAAAGACCCGTCGTGTAGCCAGGGCTGATTCTCGTTAAATCTGTCGGGGCCCAAAGTCCTCTCGTTGGTGAAGTGTGAAAGTTAGGAGAGGGGGTGACAGCTCAGGTGTCATCCTCGTCACTTGACAGAGGTTCAAAATTACGAGGTTCGTCACCAATATCCCTCGTTTTGCTTCTAGTGCGACGTTAATAAAATCAAACCATCCTCCCCCCCTTTTAAGGGTGAAAAACAACACTTGAAAAATTGGCGTGTTAAATGACGAAAAATATTTGTTTACATCAATCAAAAGAAAAAAAAATTCTGTCTTTTTCAAAAACTTTTTAAAAAAAAAACTATTTTGATTTTGGTATCACGATTTAGCCAAGAAATAGCATCCTATATTCATTGTTGAATGTAAGACCAGGGAAAACACAAGCACATTTGCATGTTTTAAAAAAATAATGCTTAGTACATTGTCAGCTTCTCTAGACTCACACAATCTGTCTCTGGTGTTTCCAGAAATGTCCGGCTTAGCGTTTACCCACGACATATGATAAGTGATAATGTAAGGAGACTAACTTTTTTTTTTTTAAAAAAAAAAGAGTATGAATGACGTATCATTATATACGATAATTATATTTCTAAAATAAAAACTGAGTTTTCTCCAATCAATAACATTTTCGATTTAAAATAACATAAAGAGTAATTTTCATATTTTTAATTGATATGAATTTTAATTTTTAAGATAATAGTTTTCTGCTGAATGAGTTTTTCGGTATAAGTCTAAATTTTTTTTTTTTTTTGCATAGCGCATTCACTTCAGAACAATTTACTCTAACAAAAAAAATGCCTTCTTTATATTAGCATTTGTGCCATGGCAACATAATTCACATTCATTAAATAGTTTTAATTTTTAATGAGGATATATTCTTCTTTAAAAGCCACTTGACGAACAACAACACCGCGATATTACCACTTACCTCAAAAATAAAAATGAGGAATATTACATCATCCAACCGGCTTCATCGAGGCCTACAAATGTGGTTATTAAAGGCTTACCGACCTCCACTGATGTACAAGAACTTGAAGAGGAACTGAAACAAAAAGGCTACCTCAGTCCAAAAGGTAGCCCAACTGACTCAAAGAAAAACCCTTTGCCAATGTTCCTAATTGAACTAAGAAAAACTGAAAATAGCCCGGATATCTTTAAATTAAATAACATCACGTACATGCAAATTCAAGTCGACAATTTCAAGCGTAGACCTGGGGCACCCCCGTGCTACAATTGTAATTTTTTTCATCATTCCTCAGCAAATTGCCAACTAAAACCCAGATGTCTCAAATGTGGCAAAGAACACAAGACCGGCGACTGCACCATAAAAAACAAGATCGAAAACCCCATCTGCATCAATTGCAATGACGTCCACATTGGTTCATGGCAGGGGTGCCCAAATTTCCCAAAACCAAAACCTAAGAAAGGTGAACTATCACCAGAAAAGAAAACAACTCAAAAACATACCGTAAAATAGAGGACGGCTTAACTTTTGAAAATATTCTCACAAATGAAACACTCGACACGAGATCCGATTTGGCCGAAAACAACAATTCTGAGCCTGAACCCCCCAAACCACAAAGAAATCAAAACAAAAGCAATAGCAGCAACAACAAAAATAAACATGATATTTTTTCCGCCTTAGGGGAACTCCGAAGCTTCTTCGCGAGATTCCCAAACCTACTCGAAGTCACCTATCAAATGTCACAGACATCAGATGACTTCGAAAAACTTGACATATTTTATAAAGGCATGTGCCCATCATCTAACAAATAATGGGTTACAAAAACTTCGGACTCAGAATTGTATCATGGAATGCGAACGGAGTTAAATCCCGTAATGTCGAGTTGCGAGATTTCATAGATAAGCACGCTCCCGATATTATTTTAATTCAAGAAACACACCTGAGACCAGGTATAAACTTCAATATCCCAAATTTTACTATTTACCGAAACGATCGACCTCTTCAACCAAAAACAGGTGTCGGCACCGCTCTCCTGGTCAAAAACACCACCCCCACCACAACATACCCACACCCACTCTCTTGGCCGCTGAAGCGATAATAGTCGTTCTCACACCGCCGAGAGAAGACCCATTTCTTATTTGTTCCTTCTACATCCCCCCTGTTTCGGGAGATGCCATTTTCACTGATTTAGAAGCGATTGCTCAATTAGGAGACGCTTCAATTATTTGCGGAGATTTTAATGCCCACCACACTCAATGGGGATGCAAAAGAATCAATAGAAAATTAACGCTTATTAACGAATTCATACACAAACACGACTACGATCTTAAAGCCCCGCCCACACCAACTCGCTTTGGCTATCGCTCCGCCTCCACAATTGACTTTGCACTGATCCGGAACTTCCATTGGCTATGTGATGTTTCTTCGATCCCCGAGCTCACATCAGACCACAATCCGATCATTCTAAACTTTAACACAAACATAAAGCTATCCATTAATGAAAGAAACACACACACAAACTGGAATCTCTTTAGACAAAATTTAAACAAAAACTCTACCCTAAACCTAATCCCATCCAACACAGGTGTTGAAATCGAGGAGAAGGTGTCGCGTCTCACACACGATATCTTACATGCACACGAACAAGCATCCAAACCAATTAACACAAACAAAAAACACTTCATCAGCGACGAATTACGTAGCCTGTTTCGACAAAGAAACAAACTCAGAAAAATATGGCAATTTACCAGAAACCCAATAGACAAAAACACACTTAACAACTTCCAAAACATGATAAAAAGAAAAATATACGAATTCACACAAATATCCTGGGAAGACACTCTACTTGCATTAGACCCCGACGACGGCTCTCTCTGGGGGATGTCAAAGGCTCTAAGAAAGAAGAGATCCCCAGTTTCAACCCTTAAAGGTCCAAATAGTATCGCAAATTCAGATCTAGAAAAAGCTAATCTAATTGCCTCTTCACTTAAAAATCAATTTCAATTAAATAACATAATTTAATAACATAACATAATTTAATAATCCTAAATTTGACAAAGAAACACTTGATGTCGTTCTCAACTTTATGAATAATCAAAATAATTTTGCAAACGCTACACCCCTCCCCCCTACACTACCTTCTGAAATTCTAAAATACACCAAGAAACTTAAAATCAAAAAAGCTCCAGGTAGGGAAGGAGTCAATAATAAAATGGTTAAAGAATTACCTATCAAGACAATTTTTCAAATAACCTCAATTATTAATGACATCCTCAAAATCGGGCATTTCCCTCAGTCGTGGAAAAATGCATCTGTTATACCCATTATTAAACCAGGAAAAGACCCCACCCTCCCTGATAGTTACAGACCAATTTTCCTATTACCTATCATTAGCAAAATTGCAGAAAAAATTGTACTTAATAGATTAAAAGATTTCCTCAATTTAAACGATATTTTAATCCATGAACAACATGGATTCCGAGAAAAACTGTCCACATCACACCAGCTTCTCCGTGTCATTGAACACGTTAAGGCCGGTTTGAATAATGGGAAATCAACAGGTGCAATTTTCCTCGACATTCAAAAAGCATTTGATAGAGTTTGGCACGAGGGACTGCTCTTTAATCTAATTAAAATTAAATTAAATCCAAATCTCATAAAACTATTAAATTCATACCTTAAAAATAGAACCTTTGCAGTAAGAGTTAAAAACTCCCACTCCATTACCACTACTACTTCAGCTGGAATAGCTCAAGGGGCGCTTTTAGCCCCAACTTTATTTTCTTTATACGTGAACGACATCCCAAAAGCATTCAACACAACTCTCTGCATGTACGCAGACGACACAGCGATACTAGCACAAAACAAAGAACCACTTTTAGTGGCTCGAGCACTACAAAAACATATAACGCAACTAGAAGACTGGTTCTCCAAATGGAAAATTGCCCTGAATCCATCTAAAACGGAGGCAGTCTTCTTTTCACACAGAACAAAAAATTCACGCCCGGACGTTTTTATCTACAATCACAAGATCACCTGGTCTCAACACACAAAATACTTAGGTGTTATCCTAGATAAAAGACTCACTTTTAATCAACATATCACACAAACAATTAAAAAATTCCGAGCATGCGCGTGTTCGGTCTACCCCCTAATCGCTCGGAATTCAAAATTAAGCATTAAAAACAAGTTGTTTATCTATGCTCTGATTCTCAGACCTATTCTCACCTACAGTTGTGCCGTTTGGGGTTTTGCTGCAAACACACACCTTAATAAACTTAAAAAAGCACAAAATAACATTATTAGACAAATTGTAAATGCTAGATGGTTCATGAGAAATACAGACATTTATAACTCAATTAACTTCCCATTAGTAAAAAAGTTCATACAAAAAACATCCTTTAACTTCTTTAATAATCTCATGAACATAAATAACAATACACTTACAAACATCTCAAACTATGACCCTGACCCAGCTATTAGAAGACCCAAAAAGGTTTTACTCGATTCTTATTAAATTCACTTTAATTTCCCAAAATCTTTTAAAATAAAAGTGTTTCCATTCTGAATCACCCACCTCACACCACCCCACACCAAGCCGACCAATCACAACTCTCATACAAACCAGGATATCTTCTCCCTCTGAAAACACACACTAACATATAAGCAGCAACCCCATTGGTAAACTGCTTACACCCCCTCACCTTCACCTACCCTTTCTCCGAAAAAGGGGGGGGGGAGGTTAAATCCAATACTTTAAAAACTCTCTTTCACTTAATTTTTTCATCCTTTTAAATCACTCTGATAAATTAATTTTACACTATAAAGCCATCCAAAATATCTTTTATGCAATTCTGGGCTGGAAAAAGCCAAAGTCAAGCATCCCAAACTGCTCTGATATGGAGATTTAGAGTCGTTGGCTCAGGAGCTCCAGTAAAGCCTGTCACCCTATGCTTTAAAAAAACAACAACAACAACAAAAAACCGAAAATATTTCTATCCACGTTTAATTTTTCATTTTTCTGTTTCTTTAGTGTTTTATCCTTTAAATACGTATTTGCATTTATCTTTAAGAGGAAAATTGTCATCGATAGCTATGTCTTTAAATTCAATCAATACAAATTCGACAGTGAAAGAAACTTTGTCCCATTTAATTTTGTCTTTTAAAATAGTACACATATAAAACAATTTAGTTCAGTGAAGCTCAACGACAATTACTCAAAGTATTCATAACAAATTTTTTTTTAACAGTTTTAACTTTTAGAAATGTATTGTTAATCCCAGGATTAGAACCCTAAAAAATTTTAACTTTATATTTTAATAATAACGGTGCGAATTCATTATCATAACAGGTAAATTGAAAAGTCCCCAGCCTGACACATAAATGGCGCTACTAGAATTAAATCCATATGTTTTTTAGTTAGCCCTAACTCTCAAAAGATGCGTGTATAAATTTGACAGCTGTCGGATCATTAGTTTGTGAATTATAGCATTTTGAGTGAAGCAACTTTTGTTATTGTTAAAAAAAATGGATAAAAAGGAATTTCGCGTGTTGATAAAATATTGCTTTTTGAAGGGAAAAAATACAGTTGAAGCAAAAACTTGGCTTGATGCCGAGTTTCCGGACACTGCGCCAGGAAAATCAACCATCAAGGATTGGTATGCTAAGTTTAGACGTGGTGAAATGAGCACCGAAGACGGTGGACGCCAAAAGAGGTTGTTACCGACGAAAACATTAAAAAAAATCCACAAAATGATTTTGAATGACCTTAAATTGAAATTGAATGAAATAGCAGACACTCTACAGATATCAACTGAACGTGTACATCATATCGTTCACGAATATTTGGGTATGAGAAAGCTCTGTGCAAAGTGGGTGTCGCGCGAGCTCACTTTTGACCAAAAACAACGACGAGTTGATGATTCGGAGCAGTGTTTGAAGATGATCAAGCGTAATAAACCCGAGTTTTTGCGTCGATAGGTGACAATGGATGAAACATGGCTCTATCCTTTCACTCCGAAGTCTAATCCACAGTCATCCGAGGGGACTGCACACGATGATCCCGCTCCAAAGCGCGGGAAAACGCAACAGTCGGCTGGCAAGGTTATGGCGTCTGTATTTTGGGATGCGCATGGAATAATTTTAATTGACTACCTTGAAAAAGGAAGGACCATCAACAGCGATTATTACATAGCGTTATTGGACCGTTTGAAGGACGAAATCGCCGAAAAACGGCCGCCGCATTTGAAGAAAAAGAAAGTCCTGCTTTACCAAGACAATGCACCGTGTCACAAGTCAGTGAAAACGATGGCAAAAATCCATGAATTGGGCTTCGAATTGCTTGCTCATCCACCGTATTCTCCAGATCTGGCCCCCAGCGACTATTTCATGTTCTCAGATCTCAAAAGAATGCTCGCTGCGAAGAAGTTTTCGTCGAATGAAGAGGTGATCGCCGAAACTGAGGCCTATTTTGAAGCAAAGGACAAATCGTACTACAAAAATGGTATCGAAAAGTTGGAGGGTCGCTATAATCAGTGTATCACCCTTGAAGGGAATTATGTTGAATAAAAAAACTAATTTTTCCAAAAAAAAATGTGTTTTACTATAGTAGGCCGGGGATTTTTCAATTGACCTGTTATATTGTTGTATATTACAAAAAAATTATTTTTTATCTGAAATTTTATCATATTTAATTTTTGGTTAGTTTTATAGAAAAATGAGGCTTGATTGTGGAGAAAACAGAGCATATGTTTTGGTGTATTCGTTTTGAAAGAATGTTTTCGTAAGTGTAGGGTATTTTTCCAAATTTAAATATGACTGATGCATATCATATAGTTGTAAGATGTGCTCAATTGATGGTAAAAAAGTTTGAGTTTAAACTTATAAAATTCTTAACATTACCTACAATATCCCTAATACTTATTTTTAACAAAATCTCTGAATGCATCAAATTGTTACATTTTTATGTTAACTCTTTATTTAATATTAGGTATACTATAACGAACAAATTTCAAACTGAATTTTATAGTAAATTTTTCAAAAACTATTATAGATATGTTCATACTTTTTGCATACAGATGTTTTAGCATCTCAGTTTTATTTTTATATAAACATTTTATTGTATTTACCAAATGTTTCAGCATGTCTTGCTGATAACATGTGGAGTTTTCATCCGAATTGTACAAGATTTAAGGAATATATAAAAATTTACTAGCAATGCAATACATGAAAATTTAAATTTAACATTTTTAAAATTCATAGAATAAAAGTATTTTATGGTATATAATTTTTGACTGCTTATGCGTGATACATAAATATTTTTTTCGTAAAATCAAATGAAGATTTTTATGGCAGCTTATGTAAAATTCTTAGTTTTGGTTGAGATTATGAAAAATATCCAGATTTTAATTACCTGTACTTCGATTTTTTTCTAACAGAAAATAAATTATGAGAGATTTTACACAAATTGATATTTTTTTAAACTTTAATCTTCGAATAACTTGTAACCAAATGTATCTTGTGAAATTTGCAGTTGACATTTAAGAATAAAAACAAATATAAAGGTGCATGCACGCTTTTAATTATTAATTACTCAAAGATTATTAATTTGAGGGGAAACGTGCATTTATCGTCTCTTAGAAAGAAACTGAAGTTCATCAGTCTAAAATTCAGATATATTTCGGTACCTTAACAATACAAAAGTTAGTGAATACATGTAAGTTGCCCTGAAATTATGAAAAAACTAATTTTAACTAAAAACTAACTAATCTTTGAAATTATGAAAAAACTAATGGAGAGAGATTTAAAAAAGTTTGTTTTTTTAGTTGTTATTTTTATCAATACATAAGAAAAATTTTTCCACTTAATGTATTACAAGAACTTTATTATTATTCATTTAAAATAGTTGGAAAGTTTAAAACGATTGTAATTTTGAAGCGTTCATTTTTTGAAACCTTAGAATGAAAGAATCATTATTTTAAAAACTGAAAGTATTGATTAAAATAAGATAAATGAAAAAGTAGAATATATTCATTATTATTATATATTCTTTGAAATTAAACAGATATTTGAAGATGGTTATTTAGTGATTATTTTAGAGATTTAAAGATATTTTATAGAAACTTAATTCTGTTTGATAATTTTAATGTGGGTTAATCATCTCATTCCTCATCACAATTTGTTAAGGCTTCAAATTAATAATAGTCAAAAGTGAGTATATAATTTATTTTATTCTTCAAAGTGGCTTTTTGATTCATTTAAGTAATTGTTTATATCTCGAAAATTCTACATCAAATAATGTACTTAATTCAAACGCAAAAAAGAAATCTCAAGTCAGTCTGATATACAGACCCTTACTTATGCCCAGCACAATTATGGACGGGGATTACAGAAATTCTCACCCTACCCCCCACATTTTGAACGAATGCCTCAACCCTAAGGGCAAGAGCGGAGGTCTCTAATGAGTCATAAAATTTCCTGTCAACTTTCATTGTGTCGCCGCAACCATTCTCAAATATCTACCAAGAAAGCAATTTGGAAAATATACGTGTAAAATGAGCTTGAAGTAATCCTGTGAAGGTGAAAATATTCGTCTTTACCACTTTCGGCGAGTTCACGGCCATGCGGAATTATACGTTTGGTACGTTTTTAAAGTATCTCGAACAGGATGGGATTTTACGTGCATAACGCCCAGAGGGTTAAAATGTAGAGTTGATTATGCAGGACCTCCTCAAATTAAATCAATTTAAGGTAGGGACTCCAAAGCTTTCTAGGCATATATAGCTCATTTTGTTTGCTTTCCTACCAGAACTATACAACTTGAATTAGTCACAGACCTATCAGCAGAAGCATTTGTTGCAGATCTTAAGAGATTTGTCTCTCGTAGATGCAAATGCAAGGATATTTATAGGGAAAGCGGCTCCAACTCTTATGAGGGAAAACGTAAACTCACCGAATTTGAGACACCAGGAAAATCAAATAAGAATAATGAGCATGTTATAGTTACTTGTGTAACATAGGTATCAAATGACCTTGAAATGTTCCAAATGCACCACATATTGGTGGACACAGGGAAGCTGAAATTAAATCCATGAAATTTCCTTTTAAACGTGTAATTGATGAAGCAAAATTAACTTATGAAGAATTTGGAACATTTCTAATTCGAATAGAAGCTTGACTTAATTCAAGACTTTTAACTAAATTATATCAAATAACCCAAACGATTTAAACAGTATCACCTAGTCATTTTACTATTGGTAGGCCAGTGACAAGTATTCCTGAACCTAATTATCTAGACTATAATAATTCATATCTTAACAGATGGCAACTGATGCAAAGAATGTTGCAACAATTTTTGAAGCGTCGACATAAAAAGTATTTTTGTAGATTATAACCAAAATGGCTGTTTCCAACTAAGAATTTACAAATAAATCAGTTGTGTCTCATAAAAGAAGACAATTTATCCCAAATTAAATGACAATTTGGTAGAATCATCCAAATACACTCTGGAAATCATAATCTTGTCAGATTGGTGACTGTCAATAACATCAGATGGTATTTAAAAAATACCACAAAAATATGTTTATTACCAATTCGAACTGCTATTTAAATATACATCAACATTTTGTTATAAATATAACATATTGCTTTTTATATAACTTCAGTTGTACAATTTCATTTGTATTTTGTTCATTATTATTTTGTATTTTATGATTCTATTTTTTTTAAAATTCAAATGATAATTGAAACATTATTTCAAGGTGGGATGTCCGACCCAACTAAATTTAATTTCCTTTTTATCTAACAGGTAACACCACAAGATGGTGCTTTTAATAACCATGAGTGCAAATTGTAAATTGTAACTTTAATTTTTATATTTTTATTAAAATAAAACTTTTCCGATACGGATGTGCTTTCTGCTCTGTTCATCCTCCAACAAAAGATCTGCAACAAATTTTCTGCTCATAAAAATCCAGAGTCAAATTTAAATATTCTTCAAGTTAATAATAGGTACATCACACAGGCTCTAATCCAAGCCAATATTTTTCCTGACTTTTTTAATCCAATAATACTTCCCATTGGCCCTTTCCTTTGGATTTACTCAGCAACGAAAACAATCTACTTCATATACCGCTCTATATCTCGGAATCAAATAGGGCTATACAAGCATCCAAAAACATAAATCCAAGTGCAGATCAGATTACAGCCACTTTCCTGAAAAATTTGAATAACAGTCAACGTGCCATAGTTCTAGATTATTTTCAACATTCATTTGAGAATTCAGTAGTACCTCACTCATAGAAACATGCAATCATTCATCCGATTTCAAAACCCTGCAAAAATAAAACTGAAATATCCTCATGTAGAACGATAGCTTTAATTTCTATTTTCTTTAAGATATTTGAAGGAATTTAAGCTGGAAACATCTCTTGCTGACGCTGGAACAAAAACTTCATTCACAACTTTGTGGATTTGTCCCGTTTAAAGACAGTAGAATCCATACATATCTAATACACAATGCTATAGTAGATACTAAACAACAAAAGAGATTTTCGTGGGAATTAGCTTGATCATTAAGAGTGCTTATGATTCAGTGTACTTAGATGGTCTTATTTATAAATGTCTTCAACTAGGTATCAAATGAGAAATAGCACTTTGGATATATAATTTTCCATCATACAGATCTCTTCAAATCTGATGGAAATGTTGCCTATCATTCGAGGAAGATAATTTTGAAGAGGGTACCTTTGGATAGTGTTCTCTCCCCCATATTGTTTACAATCTTTGTGCACGATTTCTTTGAAACATTAGGAACAGGATTCAATTGTTGATGACCTTTTATTTGTTGTTCCCACAGCATTTCCTTGATACTATCCATAAAAAGTTACAAAATACTTTGGAAAGAGTCACTAAATGGGGCGAATACAGACAAGTTACCTCAAACTCTGACAAAAGTATATTAACAGAACTTTCAAATAAAAGAATTCAATCATACATCTTAATATGTGATGTTTGCTGGGTACCCATTCCCATGGCAATGCTCCATTAAATATTCGGGTGTTTATTTTTCTAAATGGAAACAAAATATTTCTATAATGAATCAAATGAAAAATAAAGTCTTAAAAAATTAATACTATGAAAGATATGATATATAAACACTATGACCTAAGAACTGAAGATTTAATTAAATTCACTAACAATAGCATATGCAGTACTTTTTATTACATTTATCACACCGTAGAAAAATGGTTTAATAATCAGCTCCAACCTTTCAATGTTATATAAACTAAAACTCCCAGAATTGCGTTGGGTCTTCCTCAGTGGACACCCAAATATTGTGCTTTAAAAATGGCGAAACAGGAAATTCTCTCAGATTCGCAAATAATTTGTTTATATCTCAAATATCAAATGGTAATTTTTCTCCTGAGCCCCACAATAGTCTTAAAACAATAAATCATGAAATTCTGGAAGGGGACAAAAACAACGTCACGAATATTTTTCATATTTTGGGCATTAATGAAAAACAAATTATATCAATCCCGAGATTGATGTATTTCACGAATCTTCATTGTGAGATTCATACAGAGGAATTCTGATTTCAAAATAAAAAAGTACTAATTCATGTAATAAGAGGACTGTTTGATGAAATAGTGAATCATCGTTTTAGAATTTTTTTTCCATAATAGCTGCGTCAAAAAATCAAAATGTAACATCAGTAGCAGGTAACCCGAAAAATGCCTCTTTCGCATATAGAGAAAATCATATTAATTACATATTTAAATTAATATGATTTTCTCTATATGCGAAAAAAATTCCATATTTCAATTAACTAAAATAAACAATATTTTGTTAACTCTATCCGATACCTATACTGTACTACCTGTTCTTAAAATTTCAATATTAAGTCCCCAAAAGTCATTCATAACTCTTAAGATAATAAACAAGTATTCAGAGCATTCTTACAGATGAAATATTTTGATATTTATTGAATTAAAAGAGTGTTTTAAAAGGAATTTTAGCCTTTATAGCTCTATATCCCATAAAACCAACAACTCAATGAATCAGCCGAGTTTTAGTTATAGAAAATAAGTGGGTTTTTTTTGTTTGTGTAAACCTAATTAGAAACTAATTCCTTTATGAAGAGATAATGATTTTTCATTCAACTATTTAACGATGTATAAGTTTTATGTAATAGATAAACAACATATATTATAAGATTTTTATAAAACTAATTTATAAACTATTAATTGATTTCAAAAAACCAATCATTTCTATCTAGTGTTTTCTGCTGTGTTATTAGATGATACGATTTACATAACTCTACTCAGATACTTTGTAGAAAAAAACAAACTTTTCTCTTCAATACATCTTATCTGTACGTGTCTTCAACGAGTGTGAATGAGCTGAACTTATACGTATTGAAAAAAAAAGTTACAAATGTGCAACATCTCTTCTCTTCAAATGTATTTTCGTTGATGTGTTAGAGAAAGGAGTTTTAAAATGTGAAACTCAAGACGTAGTAGACCCTGCCAATGCAGCAGCTGAGTCAATGATCATAACTTCAACAATTGAGCTTTCGTGCGACCTCTTAAAATTTTCGCTAAGTATTGTGTTTGAATGCAATGATTGTTTTCATGACTATGTAAATCAACTCTTTTATGAGTGTTTAAGCCTGGAAATTACATTCATATGGTGATCTTGTCTCTCCCCCTCCCTAGAACTTTGGACAATTGGATATGGAATTTTTAATGAAAAATTCTCAATTGTCACATTATGTAACCAAATGTTTCTTAGAAAAACTGAATATGTGTGTTGAAAATGCAAAGCAATTGCTATTGATTGAACATTTTAAATAAAATGACTGTTTTATTTTTTCATTTTTGTATATTTTATTGTTTTATTGTTTGACTTTATAACTAATTTATAAGTGGCATATTTTAGGATTATGATATATTCTGAAAAGTTACCTTTTTAAACAGTAACATGTAATTATAACTCTTTTTCAGTAACATGTTGTTGGAGGGAAATAAACTTTAAAACATTAACTTTTTAATGTTAAAATTAATTTATTAAACTTAACAGTTTTAATATAATAATATCAATTTGAAACATAAACTTTTTAATATTAGAAAATAAAACTTTAAAATTAACATTTTTTTAAATAATAGAAAGCAAATTTTAAACATAATAGTAATTTTACAATTACAAAACAAATTTTAAAGCATATTTTTAATATTAGGAAAGAATTAAAACATATCTTTGTTAAGGTTAGTCAAATAAATTTTAAAACAATTTTTTTTCTTAGTATTTGAAAAATAAGTTTTAAAACATGTTTTTATTTTAATGTTAGAAAAAAAAATTAAGCGCAACTTTTTAATATTACAAATAAAGTATTAAACATAACAATTTTAATATTTTTTTTAAAAAAAGATTTAATGAATCAAAAAAGTATTTAAAGATACATCTATTGGAAATAATTTCAAACAAACACACGAATAAACATAAATTATTTTTACTAAACAGCTTAAAAACCATCTACAAATTTATAACCCTCGAATAGAGCAAAAACCATATTTACTTACAACATAATTCGAATTATCAAGTAATAAGTGTATTACTAATTTGATTATGTTGTTGGAGTAATTTTTCAATTGTATTAATTTTATCAAAATAAAGTGTAGAAACATCAACTGCTGCCTTTTAAAATTAAATGGTGATTTAGCAAAAATTTTTCTAATGAAATCCAAACAGATAAATGTAAAAAAATAATGCTAATCAATATTATTATACGAAAAAAAGCATCAACATATTTTATTCCACATAGTTAAAATATTAAATTGAAAGTCATTCATTTGAGATCTAACATTAGATCAAATTTCTTTGAATGCATACCTAAGAGACATTACATTAGAAAAATAATCTTAAGTTTTTACCCCCTAAATATAGTTTTTAAGAATATTGGACAATATTCCTTGAAAATAGTATATTTTTATTCTTCAAAATGTTTCAATTTTACGTGTATCTGCATAAAGCTTCAATTTTATCGTTAACAGCTCTTGAACTTAGTGAAAACAAAAAGAAGACTATATTTCAAAGAAACACATCATAAACCCAATTACACAATCTCATAAATTATTTACCTATTAATTTCAGCTGCTTAAGCCAATTTTTCTAAAAGTTTTCATCCAGTATAACAAATAAATAAATAATTTCGGACAAAAAAAATAGATTTTAAAAATACTTTTATTAAACAACATAAAACATTCCAAGATTCCTAAGAAGGTGGTAACATATCCATTACATAACCATTTACATGAAGATCTACTTTTTCGAAGACCTTTTGGACTTCCATGAAATCGAATATTTCGTCATTACATTAATCTACATAAGGATTATTTTTATTCAAGTAAACAAACATGACAACGAAAGCATGCCAGCCAATGTTATTTAATGTCCTTTAAAAGTAAACATCAAAACAATTTTTTTTTTTTTTTTTTTTTTCCAATCATACACTCGAATACTTTCGCTAAGCCATAATCATTTTAAAATGCGACATTATCCAATTTAACAAACAATGAAATATTATTAGAACTTTATCTTGTTAGGACCGAACACAAAGAATCAGTGAGTTGGTAAGGTCTACATGAATGTCTACTTCAAAATTTAAAAATAACGTTCCTGTTCAGGAAAGCGATCTACTTCATGCACTACTTATTCTCAAAGAGTATAACTTTTTTCACACTTTCAATCACAAAAGTCACACAGTTTGTCTAAATTCTCGCTGTTGAGCAAGACACTTTTTGGAACGAATTGTAAAGACAAATTTTTCCTCTGTGATAGTCTTTGGTTACTCATACATTCATTATCTTTATCCGAATAGTTGAAAAGACAAATATGCTTTTTAACAATGATTGTAATCTCGAGGTTTCCGAAGGACGAAAACTGCACAGCTGACTGTGCAATTCACTCCACACTTCAGGTTTCAGAGACACTACGCCTTTCGTGGGATGTAAAATACCTCTATCGTCTTTTGCCTAAAGTCAAATATACATGCGTGTTTGTTTTTGAAAAGTATTTATCTTAATAAATATTGATCCTCTTAAATGAATCATAAGCTTTGGAAGGTTGTCGATGGTAAGTTCTTTTACATTATTATTAGGTGTCATGCAACTGTCCAGATTTTTCTTTTTTAATCAAAACACACATTCTTGGCAGTATTATTCAAAGATTCACATTTGCTCCTTCAGTTGAAATCAACATTATTGCAGAAGATGGTTCTAAAAGTACTTTTAAAAAAAAATTTAGAGAATAAGAAGGCTAAAGGTCAGAAGAAAAAAGCGCATATAGTGTATATCTAATACTGGATGATATTATATTTTGTTTTCAGCCAATCACAGTTCTCTTACAAGTTAGTATATCATTTTCAAGAAATCACACTTTACTATGTGTTCTCAAATCTTCCCCTTTATTTATCCGGGATCAGAAATTCAACAGAACCTAAACACAATAAATTAATAAAGTCTACGTATTTTTCAGAAAATAAAATCTTTCTTCTAAGAAAATATCACAGATAAATATATTTGAGATAACATAGGGTGACAGTGCGTAGGATCCTTTTTAAGAACTTACAATGAAAAAGAACTCCAAAAGACGAAATTCACCGTAAAAATATGCACTGAATAATATCCCAATCGAAATGAATAGAATAAACTTAAATAACAGGTATCTCATGAGGTTCGCGAAAGAAAATTTCTTTCAAAAAATGCTGTTAGAAAAGAAATGCAGTGTTTCTAATTTTATATCCAAAAGCAGTTTATAAGTAATATAAGTAGTTTTTTCAAAAAACTTACTGTTGATCAATGTAATTATTTCATAATTTAAGGGGATCTTCAATTTTAAACAATTCAATATGGTTTATTCAGAGTATATTAATTCATTGAGCTAAATGAAATATTGTTGGAAAAGTATGTAGACATGATAAAAAAGTTTTTTATATGAACATCAGCTGTAAAGATATTAAAAAAACAAAAGGATTAAATATTTCTAAAATTTAATATTAAAAAAAATTGGTAGTCTTACAGATTATAAAGAACATATGAAAATAAAGAAGCGGGTGTTCAAAAAGCTAAATTAAAGAGAAAATAATTATAAAAATTTGAAGGAGTAATATTAAAGAAAAAGAAATATTATTAAAGACTTCATAAAAATTGGTTGTAAAATTATTTGAAAAATTATTATTGTTTAGAATTTGAAACAATTTCTTATACGTTACAACAAAAATATTTTCAAAATAATACAACGTTTAAAATATGTTGAGCACAAAATTGTTAGTTTTAAAGAAAAAGGTCTGACTCTTTGGATGAAAAAGGCTGTTAAATTCATTTTCCCTTCATATAACATTTGTTTGAAAAGAATTGCTGTAAAAATTCTTAACTTGATATTCAAATATTAACAATGTAAATAAATTTTTAATAAACGTGCTTTTGATCAATGTAATTAATCCATAATTTAAAGTTTTTGCATTGAACATTTTAATCTAATTTATTCAGATTATATTAGTTCAATTAATTCGACGAAAAATTGAAGTCTATTAAAATAATATCATATCCAGCAGTCATGGGCAGAAAAATCTAATTATTGCCAACAATTTATTCATATTTTATTAATTAAAACAAAAAAGTGTATTAAATAATAATACTGAATGCGGCATTCTCGAGTGAAAAAATCAAAGACTGCTTCGAATTTATTCATATTGAAAAAATTCTGTTAATTGAAACGAAAAAAAGTGTATTAAATGATAATATCCGGTACGGTAGCTTTAAAGAGAAAAATCAAAAAAATTTGCTTTTTTTGAATTAAGATTAAAATAGTTTGATTTATTTAATTCATGTACAATGCAACACCATTTTAATTCTTTATCATTCATTAATTGAATTATGATAGACATGCGGGAACAGAAGCTCAAATACGTTTTCTTTATCATATCTGTACCAGTAGGATGCCAGATAAGATTAGAAAGTACTCCGTCTTCTGTAGAAATATATGATGTCGCAATGAAATATTATAAGAAATATATTTTATTTTACAAAGCATTTACACAAAGAGTCAATAAGTTCGTGAAGTCCTGGTGGGCAACCTTATCAACGTATTCTCACAATCGAAATATAAAATAGCGTAGGTCGTTATGGAAGTAAGTAAAAATTCAACATACCTCACATAATTAAAGGATATTGTTTTATTGTGCAAAACTAAGAAACGGAAACTAATAAGCATAAAATTAAAAAAAAAATCTATGGGAAATGCAATATATCCAAATAGCAAAACGTTTAGATATTAAGGAATTGTGGGACAAAATTAAGAAATAAAAATTTTTAAAATCTCAGATAAAAGAGATAATTACAGTTTTTCTTTTTCTTTCAGATTTTGAAATATAGAATAATTATGTTGACGTAAGAAGGTAAAGCTTACGATGAATTCTATAACTATGTGTGTGTTAAAGCAGTTTCTTTTCAGTTGTAAAGGTAATAATAATTTCAGTACCACACAATTTATGCGCTTAAGAATTTTGAACTGGCTTTTTCACTTTATTACTCAAAACTTTCTTTTTGACCATTACGACTGGACTGGCGTATTCTGATGAGCTTAGGCGTATGATGCCTTCTTTGAGCCATTCTTCTATCTGTTTAATATTTACTTCTTCTCTTTCCGTAAATGCTAATCGGCGTGGCGATTGACAAACCGGTTCAACATCTTTTAAAATAATTTGCATGGTAACATCGGTGCTTGCCGTCTTTTCAGGTTTGTAGCTTTCTATCATTTTCGTAAGTTCTTTTTTGATTTCAGGATTTCCTATGTGATTCATTTCTACTTTTTCGACAATTGTATTAAGAATGTATCTGCATTTAAAATGCTCGATTTTCATATTTAACAAATTCTACACCATTCTTCGTGAAATTGACTGATGCACGTTCTAAAATATCTAAACCTATGACTGCTTCGTACTTTAGTTTTGTTGTAGGCACTACATGCCAAGTTAGTGCATACTTTTCTTCAACCATCTGAAATTCTTGTTCGAAAGATCCTATTGTAGTGCCTTGAGCATCACCTATGCTGGTTAAGAGAATTTTGTTCTTCGTTAATTTCGTTGGATCGATGATTCTTCAGCTGGTATTTTCTCGTAGTAGACTGATGGTAATTCCGGTGTCGATAAGTGCAGTAATTTTCTTGTTTCCAAACATTATTTCCTTGGTGGGTAGACTTTCTTGACTGATAGTGGCACATATCGCCGTAATTTGCTTGTTTCTCTCGTGAAATTCGTTGTTCTCTTCGTCTGGCTTGTATTCGGCTCTTTTGCTTAATCGTTGAATCTTCTAAACCTGGAGTAATTCGTTTGAGCGGGATTAGAATCATTTGAATTGGAATATCTTTCTTTTCCGTGAATTCGATTTTAGATCCACCGACTTGAGTTTTCCTGATTTCCTTCATAACTTCCGTGACTGGCGGATTGAGCATCGTGATGTGGATTGTAACTAGTGGTCACTGCAACTTTCCTACTTGATCTATCCTCTTCGAATTTTCGTGGCGATTCAAACTGTCGAAATTTTTCTGGAGCTCTGATATCTTGTTTCCCCCTAAAAAAAGTATTAACTGGCTTTTGATTTAATGTTCTCTTGACGTCTCCATACTCTTTAAACTTTTCTGCTAATTCGGCTGAAGAATTTATCGTTTTTCGTTCGTCTAGTAAATGTTGCTTAAAGTCGGTATTAGCTCTAGGTTTCATTTAATCTGAGATGATCAGTTTTCTTAATTCTTCAAAAGATTCGATTTTTAACCCTGATGTCCATCCGTCTAAATATGTCGCAAGTTCGTGATAAAAATCGGTCCAAATGTGGCTATAAACTTTTTGATGCGTGATAAATGCGATGCGTGACTGGCGAAACTTTTCTGGCTTTAATTTAAATCTTTTTAGCAGAAATTCTTTTAAGTGGTCGTAGTTGTTTGCGCTATCTCCTCTGGTTCACGTGCGATGACGTAAGAAATTTCGGAAGGTAAGAGTCCTAAAAGATATGAAACTCAATATTCTTTTGAAATTGTTAAACGTTGCACTTGACGTTCGAATAAAACTAAACTTAAGCGAATATCTTCTTTAACTTCATATTTATGGAGAAATTTGAATATTTCCTTGCCTAGTAATTTTGAATTGTTGAATTCGTCGACTGTTGTGTGTAATTTGAGTTGATTATCTAATTTTAATCACTCTTGCTCGATTTCGTGTTGATATTGACGTCGTTTCTCTTATATAGCAAGGGTTTCTATACGCAACTTTTCTTCAATTTCTTCTTTCGTTTTTCGCTGTTATATTATACTCGTAAACAAATTTTTTGTGAGCTCCTCATCATATTCAGTATCTTTAATGATTAAGTCCCTTAGTTTCTTAACTGTCATTGAAGAATCAGGCTTTAGATCTAATTCTTCCGCTAGGATAAATATATCTTGATGACGTCCTTTAGCGAGGTACAATATTATGAAATCAATATATGAATAGTTAAATAGAATCAATTAATTTGAAAATTTACACTCTAATCGCTTTTACAAAATAACAACAAAAAAGTGATTTTAAAATGAAATACGCTTATTATGCTGAATTTCGTTTAATTAATTTGCTTAAATAGATATATGCATCAAAAATATGCATTGAGCACAATAATTAAATGCAAGGATATTTGAAATAAATTGTGAAAATGATATAAATATATATGAAATTTCTTTCAGTTTAATGCAATATAATTTGTTAAAGTATACCTTTTTCTTTTAAAAAAAAAGAATTATTTATCATATCCATCTGAAATCCCTTTGTTAAAATTCTCTACAGAACTAAAACTAAACATTGTGAAAGAATATAAAGTACTTCATTTAGAACCAAAAAAAAAAAAAAAATATTCAGACATACAGTGAAATCATCAGAGAATAAAAAGCAAAAAACATCTACTTTGAGGATACACTTCCAATTTGCTTGATTTAGAATTCAAGAATTTGCCAAATCCATTTTTTCCCCAAAGTAATAAGTTATCATTCATTGAGATTTAGTGAGACCAAACAGTGACATTGTTTAGGCGAAACGCTCACGTGAAAGTTAGAATGTTATACACAATTTCTTGGGAAGGATTAATGTTTATGTTAACTGTGATTTCGAAATCTAATTACTTATGCGTTTGTTCATTTCTCGAGTGAGAACGCTTATTTGAGATACCATCGCATATTAATTCACACACACAATAATAAAAAAAAGACACCCCTAGTTTTGAATTCAAGTATGACAATTTGAATATATATGTGTATAAATGCACTTAGAAAATAATACGTTTAATTTACTTTTCCTTCAGATATTTCTTTTTATAATTCAAAAAAACCTTACACGATGACACTTCATTGGATTTAGACAGATTGTCCGAAAAATGAATATGTTTTACAGTTGCTGGAATCTTGCGATGAAATGTTCCCACTAATACACGCTGGATTTCTTTTAAACGCTCTTTCAGGAATCGACGTCCTTTTTAAAGTGCATAGACTAAGAACTCGTCGAAGAAAAACTGCAGATTCTACTTGTAGGTGGGACACACTCGCCGTCTCAGAAAACTAACTGTGGAAATGGATGAGGTACACATTTTTTTTGTAGTGGATATATCGTCGCAGGACACTGGCAATTCTTGTTATAGAGGCATACATCGTTGCTGGACACTGGCAATTCTTGTTGTAGAGGCATACATTGATGCTGGACACCGGCTATTCTTGTGTAGAGGAGGATCTGTCGTCGATGGACACTGGCTATTCTTACTGTAGAGGCATACGTCGTCGCTAGACACAGGCGATTCTTATTGTAGAGGTGGATCTGTTGTCGCTGATAAATTTTGTTCGCATCTTGGCAGCTCTGGTCAAACGCTTATAAATGTTGCACATATCCCGGCATCTCATGTTGAAAGCTTAAAAATTTTGCATAGATCCCGGCATCTCGGGTCGAACGTTCATAAAGTTTGCACATATTCCGGGCCGATCGCCCATAAATTTTGGACTGTGGGTGATGAGATTGTACATCCAGAATCTACGATGGTTTGCTCTTACGCAAAGGGCTGGTTGTCTAGGAGGGTAGTTCCATTACCAGAATCTGTGTTGTTTTCGTAGAAATTCATTGATGAGGCTCAACTTGTTTTACTTCGTTTATTAGAAGAGATAATGATGGGAAAATATGTCAAAAGGAGAAGACGAATTGACCAGTTCATCGGAGCAAAATAGACGGCTGCGTCATTTAACCCATATCGGCGAAGGGCGCTAGAAGGGGCTCTGGCATTCGAAGTTTACTTCCGACGCGGGTAATGCGAAGGAGAAGAGAAGCGGAAAGCGGAGGAAAAGAGAGCACGAAAACGAAAGTTCACTCAGTTTTGCTCTTCAATAGGTGGCGCTGCATGAGCTATCACATGACTCTAATTCGTGGTGCCATCTTTCGATTATCGGAGAAACTGGTTTTAAAGTACATTTGAAAGTAAAATTAATTATTTAATAATTTGCTGGAAAATCCTACATATATATATTTTTTTGTATTTGCTTTCCTTCAATGTGTTTCAATTTCAACAGTGTATAATCCAATGGTTAGAAGTGTCATAATAACTACAACTGTGTATTTCATGTTAATTGTAACTGTGTATTTATGTTAATTGTAACTGTGTACTTGATGTTAACTGCAGATTGTGAATGATATATCATTGATTGTGTTGTTAGTGGGTCGAGATGACGTTGATTGACTTCTGGTTAACAATAAATCTATATTCTAAGGGAATTGTTTGAATATTATGGTTCTATATGTTCTGAAGAACATATTAAAAGTTCAAAATACAAACAAACAGTGTATAATCTAAACTCAATGTAATCATGAAAAAATATTGTTTAAAACAAATGTATTTACTATTTCTTCATATTTCAATAATTTCTTTTCTGGAAATAAAAAGAGAAAAAAGGAAGAATAAGTCTGCCTTTTTTCACACGAAACTAGATGAAAATAAAAACATTTTCAATTCTAGAAACATCAAGCAGAAAACTCGAGAATTTATCACAATACATGACTTAAGCTGAATTATCAGATGAGTGAGATTTTTTAATCAAAAAAGATTATTTGTTATTGAATTAATATCATTTTAAACTACTTAATTTTATAATTTAATCTTACAAATTTATAGTAAATGTAAATGTGAGATTTGTCTTTAATTCAATTTTTTGCTTAAGCAACTAGACCTAATGCAATATGTAAAATAACAAAACACTGGCAAATAACTTATATTAAAAGAATAAAATAAAACTATTAACGGACCATATAATCTACATCTTCTGCTACAACTCAGCTTATCGAGTTCCAATGGGTAAATAAATATTACGTGTCTAGTTACCATAATCCAATATCCAAAGATGTTCAACATTGAAGGTTGTTTATTCATAAAATATATTGTATAGCACTAGCCAGGACAATGAACATTAAAACAATTTATAGAGGTAGTTGATTTTAGAGACTCTTCTATGTTTTGAAGAAAGAATGTTTATTTCATTTTCAAAAGTAATAATGTAATGTATTGCTATAGATGACGAAGTTCTTACGCGCAGGAAGGGTTTACCGTCTATGAGGACAGATGGAATAAAATGTTTAGAGAGAAGGTGTTATGCATACAAGTGCAACAAGCCAAGCTTATTTGAAAGCCATCTGGAGAGAACGTGTTCTGTAAAAACAGCTCTGATTTTAGCACAACGCTTGAAAATTAAAGATACCAGTAAATTTTTAGAATATATATATATATATATATATATATAGGATATTCCACCTAATTATCAAAGAATTAATTTTATTTTCCAATGTACTGTAAAACCAGTTCCTCCGATACTCGATAGATGGCATCCCGAATCAGCGTCATGTGATAGCTCATGATGCGCCACTTATATTCCAGAATAAAACTGAGTGACATTTCATTTTCGCTCTTTTTCTTCCACTTTCCGCTTCTCTTCTCCTTCGCATTACCCGCGTCGGAAGTATACTCCGAACGCACGAGTTCGTTCCCACGCCCATCACCAATATGGGATAAAGTTAATTAGACAGCCATCTATCAATCTCGGAAGAACTGTTTAGATCAGTGTGTAAATATTTCTCATCTCATTTCCCCTAATGAACTTAAGTAAAACTACTGCAAGCATCGTCATTGAATTCCTACGAAATCACCATGGAATCCGGTAAGGGAATTACGCCCCTAGAAAACCAGCCCTTTGCGTAAGAACAAACTATCGTAGATTCGGGATGTACAATCTTATCATCCCACCGTATATATATATATATATATATATATAATGCTTTCATTTAAATTCAATTTAATTTTCTAATTTATCCTATCCTTTAACTATACAATTCCATTGAACTTCTAATTTATTTCCTTAAGAGCTCATAAATTTGTCTAAACTGGCGTCTTCCTATGATCTAAACCAGAAGGGAGATTTCTCTTTAGATTTTTTTGTCGCCAAGTAAAATTCTAAAGATACCTAAATCTAACATCACGTGATTTGTCTAAATCCTTGCATTTAAATTCCAAACAGGGAAAGTTTCTGACTCTGCCGCTTTGGTTACGAAGGTGAAAAGGCGTCCGCAAATTTCATAATGTAACTATTCTGTCTCTTCTGTTTTAGCTACAGGCGCGAATAGCCGCATATATATATATATATATAGGAGAAAGAGAAGCACTATAAATAAAATAGGACATTTAATGGTTTTGAAATACTGAAACAATACCATTTTAACAGCCGTCTTGACGAACGCGGCAAAACCTTCGGCGATAATTAGTTTATTCCCAGCAATTATTCTTGAAATTGCAGTACTACTACTGTAATCGTTCTTGATCATTTATGACCATTTAACTTTTCTAAAACGGGTTGTTAGGAAATACTGCCAAGCCCTATTTCATCCCTTTCCTTCCAACTACACTCATGAAATATCAATTCGTTGACTTAAAAGTTTAATATGGATAAAACGTACTTATAAGGGAAGTCTTTAACTGCTTTTTAACTCAAATTTTATACATTAGTCTGATATTCAATAATACAGTTAATTAATATTTTCATTACATTTTCAAAAATTGTATAAATATGTCAATTAAAATCTGATAATCAGTATTTCTTATTCGACAGATTGAAGATTGAAAGTTTTTAGAATCTTTTAAAGTATTTTTTTAAAAATAAAAATGAAATGAAATTCACATTAATGAATAAAAATTGAAATCGATGAAGAAGCATTTACTGCAACAGCTTTTAAACTGTAGTTTGATTGTCTCTTGGAATACGTGAAGCCTTTTCGAGATGGGGACCCTATGGTGATCTTCTTCATTATGATTTGGATTTTAAAGTAATTTTCCTTTCAACTAACGCCTTGGAGGGTTTTTGCGATGTTGTTTAAATTGAAAATTTCTTCCAATGAATAAAACGGGACTTATGTAAATTAAATTGTAATTAGTGAAGTGTAGAGAATAGAACATACATATATCAACAGTGAAGAGTTTAATACTAGGTTTGGTAGGATAGTGCGTAATAAAGATAAGGATATGAAGTAAATTGGTGAAACATCTGTAAGAGATCTGCGTTGAGTGAGGAGCTTTGGGAGCGAATCCAGGTAGAATCTACAAAGAGTCAGTAACTCGAACCTTCATCTTTAATTCACTTAAGGCCTCGAACCCGATAAGGTTGGTAAGAACAATTGGTATTTTAAAAGTTTTATCAAAAGTGTGTAAGAATAATTACTAAAGGTTAAATATTGATTTTTTTTTATAATTTGAATTTAAAAAAAAAAAACGGTTATCACAATTGTTAGACTCTCTATTCATGTGACTATGAAATTTTGTGATTCTCTACATAAGCTTAGTAACGGCAGGGGAAGGAAGTAATAAAGGGGAGTTACAACGTGAGTAGCTGAGAAAGAATAAATAACGATACTCGATGAATACATTTTTGTTTATAATTTATTAATATTCTTCTTTCGAAGTTCATTTACTTTTCTTTATTAGCGACTAAAACAGTTTGAAAATCACTGACTAATAGCATTATTTCATGATTATAGATTATTCAGGAAAGGAACTACACATAAATAAATCAATACTGTAAAAAGTCATACAATAATTTAAATATATTAAAGTAATTGAATTTATATAGTAAGCGTGCCTTTTTTTTTTTTTTTTTTTTTTTTCAATCGGCTGTTTTAGGCCCGGATCTTTGAACAGATTATTAAATTCCGGTTTATAATGAATCGTTTGAAATTTACAAATTAAAATATTGAAATAAAACAGAAATACGTTACTTTTATAAACAACAACATTTTTACTGTAATGCATTCACTGTTCAAATGAATAGAATAAACTAGACAAGAACTGGCTTTAGAGACGAACTCTTAGCGACAGGTTACCTGACAGGCTGGTTTGAAGGGCACCTACTATACATTTAAAAATAGAGGTGTCAAAGAAGTTATATTTTATATCATAAGTTTTTGTTTTCATTTTTCTTAAATTAACTTTTGAACTTACGATTAAATAATTTGTCTTTTATCCGATAGTTAAAAGCTTTATGAAACTTTAATAAAGGTGAACAAAGTTATTGTTTTTATGCTATCACAATTTCTGTCATTACAAGTCATTTCTATTATGTGTGTATACGTTGAATATAACACGACGAAAAATTTAAAAAAGAAGTGGTATTCTAGCTGAAACAATAGAAACTAATTCTTGCTATGAAGAATTAAAACTAATTCAATGTCTATGGCAGCGCTATTCAGAACGTATCAACAAGAATGATTATTTCAGTCTTGAAATCAAGGACACAAAAATTTATTTCAACGAGTCGAAACTAAATCAGTATTACAACACAGTGCTTGAATATACTTCATTTTGTTCATTAGATTGTCTTTGTTTTGTCTATGTTAACTTTATTTATTCGACAGTTCTCTCTAATTTGGTTCTCGTGAACAATTGAAGTTAAAAATTAAATTGATAGCCAAGGTTATTAAGTGAAATTTTATGAATTCTGCAAGGTATTATGATTCAGTTCAAACAACAGTAATAATATTTATTACATTGATTTGAATCGTACATGTAAAATTGTTTTGCTGTAAAACAATATGTTGCAAATAAAAACAAAGAAAATTCTAAATTTATATAATAGAAATTTTTAAAAAATGAGCTCTGATATTCATGTCTTTCATCTAGAAAATAATATTAAACAAAGGGAAACAGAAATGTGTGCTCATTATATCAAAAACGATAGCACTGAAAGCATTTACGAGAGATCAAAGAGCAAATTTCTATTCATAAACTTTTAAAATACCGAAATCAACCAAGACACAATTACCATAATAGCGCATAAAACTATTTCAAAATGAAATATAAATAATACTTTTAAAAATTAATATTATTTTTGATATTACGTTGTTTAAAAACGAATTCTGAACAGGAATTTTTTAAAAATAAATTGTGGCTTTGGTTTTGAAGTAATAATCGTTCTTCTGCAATTCTGTTTGTTTTGCAATTTTAGAAAGGATTCTGTATTTATTTATTTGCTTATAATGTAAAAATAGACAAGATAATTTTTCTGTCATCCTTAGGGGAATATTTGGAAGAATTACACAAAAAAAAACAACAACGAAAAAGTATTTTTGAATTACGCAGTTTGAGATAATAGAATAACGCTAAAAACAGAATAAATTAAGATCAAAAATAATTATGTGGAATAATGCAGACATTCAAATACACTTATAAATTTTAATTTATGTATAAATTATAGAGGGAGCAAAATTCAACTTTCATGACAAATGATTTCAAAAGCGTTTTACTACAATAAAGATATATTTGACACAAAAAAAATCGTATTAGAGAAAATTTTCAGCAACGCAGTTAAGCTAAAAAGGATCATTGGCGTTAATTTGTAATAATTATTTCTATACTTAAAATGTTCGAATAGAATTTATCTTTAAAACATAACACTCTAGAGTTTCAAAAGTTCTTTTTTTTTTATTTGAAAGTTTCAAAACTTTTGAAACTTTCAAATAGTTTCAAAAGTTTCAGGAAACCATTTGCTTCGAAAAATTATTTCAAGACTCAACATATTAAAAGATGACGAAAAGAAGAAACGTATAAAGTTTTTTCTTAATGAATTCATCTTTTCTTTAATAAAGTTTTTATATAAAAAAAAAAGTGTTTAATTTAAAATACAAATTGATAACATTCTGTAAATATGTAAAAACTTACATTCTGTAACGATGCATTTTTTTAAAAGTGCAATAATGATTACAAATAAAAATAAATGAATGTATGTAGCAGAATTTAGCTGACAATTGGATCTCTAGTTACCTTTCTTATCGTGTAAAAAATGAAAAAAAAAAAAAAAAAAAAAAAAAAAAACGGAGATGAATCATACCGAAAGTGGCCCAATTGCAGAAGGAAAATTATTTATTTATTTTTTTCTTCTGCTACAGAAGTGTTCCTAGCAAGTATTAAAATAAACCAGAATTATGAATCGGTGAAAGTAATCGAATAAAGACAGGAAATAGTGACTTTTTTGAAAATAAAGCAGAAGTTTGTTGAGAGAAAACATCTAAAACAAGTGTTCTAAAACGCGCCGATGCGTATTGAAATTACAAACCTTGTGGGTCAATGGCTGTAATAAGCATGACGTCACTGCCAACCCTCTGAAAGTTTCCATTTGAAAACTGTTGTCGGACTGAGCTAGTGGTTGCATGCGCGGAAGGAGTGAGTGTAAAATTGATGATATTGGATTATTAGAGGAAGTAAAATTAGAAAGCGCTTTTTTTTAAAAAAGAAATTATATATAGGATATCTCTCTCTTGAAGTATTAAAAAGTAACAATTTAAGAAGTTTCTTGCGAGTTTTTTAATTTTAATGGATTGATGTTCCGATGAAAGATTCAAGGTGTGACTGAAATGTAAGTAGCATTTTTTTAGATCATCACGCGTGTGTATATTCTCTTAAAATTACAAGATAGAGTGTTACGAACTTTTTTTCCCTGTACTCGTGAAATAGGTTCAACAGCGTGATAGATGTGTAAGAAATGAAATTAAATAAATGAATTTGAAATTTTTAATTAATTATATAATTAATTCAGTACTATTATTTAATAAAAACAAAATTCATTACTTACTTAAAAACGTACATTAAAAATGTTTGAAATGAATAAGGCAGTCAATGTAACTCGGTCGTAAAACTTTCAAAAATATTTTAATTGATCTTCAAAAATTTTTGTCAGGTTTAAAACAAATTCCACACCGAAAGAATATCGAATATTTTTTTTTAGTATGTTGAGACAAAGGTTTCATATTTGTTTGAAGAATTTACTGTCAAAATTAAACTTTTTTTTTTTTGTTGTATAGAAAAATGTATCATAATTGTTAAAATACCTAATAATTGGTATGCATCATTTAATGTATTAAGAGCAATATTTTTAAAGGGGATCGTTCAAATAAACGAGCTCCAAATTTAAACAAAAATTACTATAAAATCAGATACTATCACCCATAAAAGTGATGTGCGTTTAAAACAATTTGAAATTTAATGCTTAAAATTTACATTTGTAATTCTAGAACAGTTTCTACTTAGTGAGAATTTTGTGTGTGTTTGTGTTTAAAAGTTTAAAATACATCTGACAATAATTTAGGATTCTTTAATTGTTTAAGGTATCCGCCTACCTTCGGAGAGGTTTTTTTTTTTTAAATAATTGAAAAAAAAACAACACTTTATATGCATTATACTATAAGATATGGCTAAAAACTTAAAATACGATGCAAAATTGGCATAAATTAATAATTGTTATAATATTTCAGCTAAAAAAATACATAAAAATAGCAGTAAAATGGCACTTGTGCAAAACACCAAAACTGAAATTTAAATAGAGATATTTCAAATCTGTAAATTTTATTATGATGAATTGAATCTAATTTAGGATTTATGCCTCTCTCACAATTATAACCCTGGAAATTAAATATTTATAGGAAGTCGTACTTTAACATACAGAAAAAACGTACAAATTTGTGATAAGTTATGACTTTTATCATCAATAAAATGCAAAGTAATCGCATTATAACAAAAGGAGAGGTTCAAATCCCGAATTCACTTTCATAGAGCATTCCATGAAAGTTTCATTACATTATATACATAACTTTTTTCAATACGTTGTTTTGCGCTGAAGCAAAATATGAAAATCTTGATTTTGAGAAAAATCAAGATTTTCATAAAATACACTTCAACCCAAAAACTTACCTAATTAATTAAAAATTTAACATTAAAAGACCCTTGATTTGCAAAGTTCACCATCAGTATTACTTAAATAAGTTATCTTTTTCTTTCTGATGGCCTTTAAGACTTTCCTACGCTTACATTTAACAGGGGTTGTATAATGCTTCAAATCCCTGATTCGATTGTAATCCAACCTTTTGTAGCCCTTTATAGTGAAATAGCTCGGACTTTTAATGTTCAGCATATTTTAAGACTTTGAAGCAGCCTTGATATCCTTCGTTAAATTGTATAATTGCATCATGTGCACCCAATTTCACAGTTTTCAAATAAACAAAAACTTCCTTTAGTACTCTTTATCATATTACACCATAAAAATATTCATTTGCATTTTGGGTTTTAGGAAATTCATCTTGCATGTTGGAAGATATTTTGATGGTGATATTAATTAAAATATCAATGCAAAACAAGCATTAAAGTTTCCTTTCCGGAAGCAGAATGCTACTTCCAGTTCTAAAATTTGACACAGACTATTATTAAAATGCTTATAATTCAAGTTCTATTTTAAGATAGAAACAAAATTGAAACTGTTCTAGGAAGCTAAGAAATCCGGGTTTATTAATAGACCGTTAATAAAAATTGACTTTTTGACCGAAAATCTCGTTTTAAAGGTAGGCGGATACCTTAATGGGATAAAATAATATAGGGCTTGACATTATATCTCAAAAGAAATGCTGAGAAAATAAAGCAAATATTCATTTAATGTTCAAATTTCTCAGCAGATGGCAACAACTGCAAAGCGGAATGTAAGCTTACTTAATATAATGGCTCATAAATTATGCTACCAATTACGATTGAAGAAATCGATTTCTTTATTATACAGAAACATAAATTATACATCACCAAATGATATTGTAAAAATATATAAATATGCTCGATAAATTAACGACTTTTTAATGAAAGTACCATGCATTGTTCTGAAAAATGATATTATTGGTTATAATAACATCTTAAATAAAAGTTTCATCTAGGATTATACCGTATTACCTTCATTAACAACGGTTTACTTTACAAAGCACTTGGTTACCGGCAAGTTGCTGTAAGTAAAAAATATCTTGGGTATAACAACACCTCGTAGATTGGTTATATAACTACTTGTGACAAATCGCACCGGATAGTGATGGTTTTGATTAAGGCTCCAGCTATTTTGATTTCGTGAACGTAATGTTAATCCTATGAAATTTCTACTACCTTCCTCAAATCTTTACTATTTTATTTATTTGAATGCAAAAAAGTGCACCTGAAAGTGCAAAAAATAATCAAGGTTTCTGCGGAATTACATTTCCTCACCAATTTCTTAAGAAAATATTTTATAATACTTTTTACTTTTATACTTATACTTTTTAAAAACCGGAAAAACCACTTTCAAAAAAGAGTAAAAATATTTTTAAAAATTCAGAGGAAAAACGTAATTTCGCAGAAATCTTCGTTATTGTTTGCTCTTGCAGACGCACTTTTTTTGCACTCAAGTAGCTACAATAGTAGAAATTCCATAGCATAACATTACATTCACTAAATCGAAATAGCCAGTAGACGTGAACCTTAACGATGATAATCCTATAATAGATTACCATTGTTAACCAAGATACCTTTGTATATAACAAATGATTTTTAAATTATTAAGAAAGTCACCATCTTAATATATATCTCTCCACATTAGCCTAGAAATTTACCTCAGCACAACAATTTCCTGTTGCCTGTAAAATTGGCTATCACATTAGATACCGTGTTAGAGAAAATGAAGTTTAAAGCTGAATGTGTTTTTTACAAAATTGTAGATTTTCAGTAATTTATCGTTTAAGTAGAGTTACTGTTCCATTTCTTAAAAGCTCTTTAAAAACTTCCACTCATATCGCTAATTCATGCCTGGAGAATGCATATATTTCAGCTAAGAAATTGGTTTAGTATAATGAATGTTAATTCATAAATTAAAGAGGGTCAGTTCATTTAATATTCTTTATTTATAAAAAATTCTTAATGGCTTAGTCGGATATTAATACTTTTTGGAAATAAAGAACAGTACAATTTTTTGTACTGGGGGAAGAAAACGATTAAAACAGTTCTGAGCGCTGTAGCTCAAATGGACCAAATCACGTTTTCGGAAAATATCTGTCCAAATTTTCTTAATAATAATAATAAGCATGGCAGTATTTCTTTTACACACATTAAATTTTATTATACCAAGTATTTATATTATTTATATTCCATCAAAATGGTTCTCTATAATATACAATCACACATAAGTAATTTTTAATAAAGAAAGGAACTGGGGAAAAAAGATAATTTGGTGATAAGAGAATACTGGTTATGCAAATATTTTGTTTAATGTCTAGTTTTAGGTAGTTAAAATGCAATGAAAATTCACTTCTTTTCCAAAAAAAAAGTTGAGGTAGCCCCTCCCTCTCCCACAATAATCATAGAACACAAACTGGGAGTAAAATAAGCATATCAGTTATTAATTAATAGGGTTAGGTATACTTCACATCAATTTCTAATTAATTGATTTACTCACTTGTTATCTGCACACTTTTTCCAATTGTTTTTTAAATTGAAATTTGAATGACACATTCTGTTGTTAGAATGTAAAAATTTCAAATATTAGGAAATGTGCTTGTTTTATAAGATCCCGGAAATGCTCTCATGTTTATGCAGATGCAAAAACTCTTACATTTAAGATAGCTGCAATCAAGACTAAAGGTATATTTTTTAAAAATATGTTGGCATTAAATCTCGAAATTACATTCCTGTCTGAAACTGGAAAAACTTTAAACTTAACATAATGTTTAAAATAAGTGAAAGCAAATTTTTACTTTGAAATTTAATTTTGCTAAACAAGAAAACATAAAAGTAATAAATATTCGAAATAAGTAATTTTGTGTTACAAAAAATGTGACAATGAAGTTATTATGAAGAGGGATTAAATTTCAAATTAAGCTTGGAATAGGAAGGGGTATTATTTTTGGAATAATTATAAATATTTTGACTAGGAAAAAAAATTTGAAGAACTTTATCAATATCATTTACTAAAATTTTTTTTAGTAAATGATATCGATACAAATTCTTGACATATGTTGTTTAATATCATTATTCGAAAATATCTCAATTTTAATTAATTAAAAAAGATACACTTGAATGTGTGTGTGTTTTGAATACTCACGTTCTTCAGAGTTTGTTGATGATTACAATTATCCAAATTCAACTACAATTCTAGTATAATTCTAAAAGTTTTTGCAGATAATTTTATTTTCGTATAATTCTAAAAGTTTTTGCAGATAATTTTATTTTCGTATAATTCTAAATGTTTTTGCAGATAATTTTATTTTCGTGTTTTAAAATTTCTGTTTCAGATAATGTTTTGTATCAAGTACCTATGGGCAATAACACAGTTGGAAAAACTTAAATTATTCTTCAAATGTATTACATTAATATATTTGATTGTAATGAATTTTTAAAGCATTTTTGTCATTTTCTTGATAAGTAATCAATTGCGATTACATTATGGCAGTGTTATAATAAAAACAATGTCATTATTTAAAAGATAAGAATACAGTAATAATGTTTTATTGAATACATTAATCAAAATATATGATATTATTATATAAAATTAAGAATAAGTAAACTAATTATAAAAAAATGGAAATAAAAAATAGTTTTTTAAAAAATTTCATTATGGGTGTAATATATGAGACAATTGCCTACATATACTTGAATTGATGAGCAATCAAATGAGCACATGTTCTGATAATTGATTTTAAAAAAGAAAGATAACTTAGATTTCATTGATATAACGCCCTTTTATCTCATGAGTAAGTTATCTGTGCAATGAATAACAATTCAAACATAAAATTCACTTATTGTTCTTAAAATGACTCGAAACACGTAAAGAATAGGAACTATTTTGCGAAATAAAAGTATCGCATAAAAGTAGGTATTAAGGAATATAAATAATTTACAGTTTTCAAGATTTTAGTTTAATACAAATGTCATTTTTTAAATATTTCTCTGTGCGACATAAAATGGGTAAGAATCTGTTTCATTTATAATGTTTGGCTTATATAAATGCTGTGACTGAAGAATGTTATTACTATTAAAAAGAGTCACATTATATAAAATTAAAAGAGCCATATCATAAAAAATAGTTATTTTATTAATACTTTCTTTTTTAATATGTGTTTCTGTTGTGCTTTTACTTCCTGCATATTTTTGTTAATAATTTTCTGAAAATTACGAATAATTTTATTTTTAATCTGGTATGTAAGATATTTTTCATTGTATATATATATATATATATATATATATATATATATATATATATAATATTGTGACTTATAGTGATGTATACAAAATGTGAAGAAATAGCTACGAATCTTTCCGAATTCGAAATCAAAATTTTCCTTTTTGTTACATTACTCAACTACTAAAATTTGTTTTTATTCACACTTGTAAAAGCATCCTTTGCATAGTTCAAAAAGTAATCAAATTTCGAAAATGCACTGAAGTTTCAATGCAATATATCGAAATTTTCGAAAGCGAATGCAATTTAATACGAGTATGTCAGCGAAACATCGAACTGATTATCATTACAGAAATTATATTTTGATACGCATGTAGAACTGATACAAATCTTATCCTTCTTTTGTTTCTAAAATATTTAAATATACAAACTTTATTTCTGAGGTTATTTTTTTAACATTGAACGTTTTTAATACCTTATACTAAACAGAATTGAAATAACTGGATGCTAAGAACCGGGAATTTCAGTAAAATTTTAGATAATTTGATCCGCCAAACGATTTCTGCAATATCTTTTATAAATAATTTTGCTTGTTTTTAATTAGTTTTTTTCTTGTGCAAAACATATGGTAACAATTTTAATAATACTTTAATTACAAATGTTTTACTAATAATTCTGTACAATATCGTCTTATGCAAAATAAGAAAAAACTTTTTATTTGTAGAATGTGTATAGTATTTATCACTAGAAACACTGTCTTTGTTACTTGAAATTGTGTAAGGAAAACGCATAGTAAATATTTTTTGTTTAATTTTTAAATAATTTTCATTTGTAAGTAATTCTCTATTTTTTTTCCTTAGATTTCCTGAATAATAAAAGTATTTATTTCGTTTTTATTATTACTATTTTCAATGAAAAAGGACAATTTTTTTATTAATAAAAATGCTCTGGATGAAGCAAAAGTACTTCTTAATACATACTATCACAGAAACAAAATTTTATTTCTCCCATTGCGGAGATCGATGCATTTATTAAAATATTAATATATCGATACATTTATTAAAAATATTGAGATGAACAATGTTACAATCGGTTCTGTTCATACTTAATTTTATTTTTAATATATTTTAAATAGTCTGTCTCGAGAGGAAAATCTCTTTTATCCTGAAATCCTAAAGATTAGCTTAAGTCCGGGAAAAGAAGATACCTACACATTGCAAGTATATACGAGTTATTTTGTCACTTAAGAATTCAGTTCAGTAAGTTGCAAATCATTGTGGATAGGATTCTGTTCAAGAGCACTCTTTCTCTCTACACTTTTCATTACACAATATACCCCTCATTTTGCGCTCCTTGCGATTCGGCACTCTAGACAGGTATTTACTTTTCTTCCATTTAATTACATCACAATGATTTTAAAAAAATGATATTCAATAAAATTGTAATTTCTTCTTGACATCACGTCCGAATATTATAATATCAGTATATTAAAATGCCTTCAGTTCACAAACTTAAATCTTTACTGTGTTTAATTTGTCAAATAACTACTGTACCGCATTGCAGACATTATATGAAGAAAGTTGACGTTTTGTTCTAAACATCACATTTATTTACGACACGTATTTTTCACCATAGACATGTATGCAAATTTAAAAAAATAATTCTTTTCTTTCACCTAAAAAAAAAGGTTTTATCTCTTCTCTTGTCGGTTGCAATCCAACTTCTTAAAAATGAAATTATATGGTATTGCCTATTAAATTTTTTAAACTTCTTTTATTCAACTTTAAAGGTTTAAATAATAAAGCTTATTATATAGTTATGTTGCCAATTTTTTTTCCTATAATTTGTTTAAGTTTAAATATTTGTTGAATATTGAACACGCATCACACTGCATTACTTTACTTCCTTGTTTAATTCAAATTCTTGTATGAAGGGCTCAGGTATGGCTCTCGTCACTTGACCGAGGCTCAAAATTTTGAGGTCCATCGCCAATAGCCCTCGTGTTACTTCTAGTGCGACTTTAATAAAACCAACCAATCTTGTAAGAAGAACTTTTATATAATTTAACAAAATCAAATCAATAATCACTACCAATTAATCTTACTTTGAAAATGAAATATTTTTTCAACTTTATAATTCCGGCATAAGTTCTTCTACCTCTAATCCGATATCGCATTGTATAAATTAAAACAAATATTTATCAAGGTATAAAACGATATTTTTCAACCAAAAATCAGAGCCATTTAAAATTAAATGAATAAAGGTTAGAAGTAGTAATGAATCATAGTTTAAAAGGTTTTTAAATAATTGTAAAAATATTAACAAAAAAAAAAAAAAACTATCCGATATTTAGTATAAGTGGATGAATATAAATAAATTAAATTTAAGAAAATGTGCAGAAATTAATTTTTTGTATCAAATTTTGATCTTTTTGTCCTATGTACAACGTAAATCATTTTTTTTTTTTTTAGTTAGAAATAATCTCATTGATGTTAATAGAGCTTGAAATTAAGTCGCATAGCTCAACTGAGTCTAATAGCTAGCTAAATTCACCTTGTAAAAATATGTATTAAAACTAAATAAAAACGGGAGCAAAGTCGTCTTTAATTTCAACCGATATATCTACGTTAAAACAATTGCATTTTTCGAAAGTTTCTTTACTACCACCGCTTTAGCGATTCTAGTATTATCATATATTCAATAAGCTTCATAAGTAGTGGATTATTAGAGTTGAAACATTTTTTAATTATTCAAGTGCCCAACACTAGCTTCATATAATGTGCTCTCCACACGAACTCCTTAGGATTGTTATACAGTTCTTTGTGGTAAATGGGAGGAAGAGAGCAGGATACAAAGGCTTTAGTTCAAGTAATTGAAACAATGGGCAATATGTGTTATCTCTGCAGTAAAGAACCGAAATTTAATTAACAATCTGAAGTTCTTAAGATATTTTAGAGTTACAGTTACATAAATATATTTGAAACGGGGGTTTCGTTAACAGAACTGCAAAAAACAGATACCTTAAAACATGACAAGCACAGTAAAATTATTTATTTATTTTGGTATTGCCTTTTTAACCGTTTCCACCTTTACAATATTAAATGTAAGAAAAGGGAAAAAAAAAATACAAAACCTAATTAAAATTTACTTGGAAAATTGCTACATTTTTTCAAAATGGCAAGTAGAAAAGTAATGGTTTGGGAGCAGTACAGATTTTTTTGTCAAATAAATAATTATTTACCTATAATCCCTATTGTAACTTTTATACTATATTTAACAGCTTTTTTATAACCATATCTTTACATTTATTTATTTAATTTAGTTAATAGGGCTTTAGTTTAACTTTTTTGCTCCTTAATTAATTTAAAATATTTTAAACTCCTATTTCCATATATAACTAATTTACGTGATTTGTTAATAACTAGGAAGAAATATATTTATTCCTACACTTCTAATTTATAATCAATTTGGCCTTTTTTTTTTTGCAGTTTCGTAATTTATTTTATAAACATGCACGGTATTCCCGCGTATTTAAAAAAATTTATTGTAAGAATTACACATTAATCAGACCATGCAAATGTTAAAATAAGATTTTTTGTTGGAAATTTAAAACTCACAATAAGTATTATTTCTTTCATTCGAACATAAATAAAAAATATCTTGTATCATTTTCTTTTTCTGCTTTCTCATGCAGCACATATTTTCATTAAATATCCATTACAATTTAAAAGACCAGTTGGACGTCTTTTATAATTTTTTGCAAGAATAATGGGCATTTGAGGCTAGTATAATTGTATGGTTTCTTTATTGATTCGAAAACATTTATTATAACTTCATATAAAATTATTACCACTTTCACGTAAAATTACTATTAATTTCATTCACTAACTTTATTTTGATGACCTTTTGAATTTAATGTTGAGAAATATAGATTATTTATATAACATTACATTGCGCTTCAATAATAATTAAATAAAATTAAATTGATAATCAAATCTGGAAAGAAAAATAATTTTTTTTGTTTTACTGTTACTTTTTTAGTTTTCTTACGATAATTTCATCATGGGCAAGGTGCAAGCCAAATTCAAGCACCAACAGTCTCTCCTGACTCGGAGTTTAAGAGTTGTGACGCTTATGTTCCCCAGAAAACCCATCAAAGCATTACTGTTACTTTTAATGACAAGGCGTTAAAAGATTCCCCCCCCCCACAATAAATAAATGAGTGAAGTTTTTTACAGCTAATAATAATTCTATTTTAGAATATTTCATAGAATTTCAGTACATTTATGTTTTATAATGTATATTTAATTGCAATCGTATTTTTATTTCTGTTCTGGTAATCAGGATCATTATTATGTATGAAGTTGAGTATTTAGAAATGTACATTTAATAGTCCAACCAAGTTATTCTCTCTCTTAAATATAATATAAATATGGCGGAAACAAGCTTTCCTGCGAAAAAAAAAAAAAAAAAAAACTGCAAATTAGGTTATATCCTCAACAAATAATGGTTTCCAAAAAGCTGTTTTCTTATAACACCGAGTGCCACGCATTTTTTTAAAGCCTTTTAAATACTTTGAGTCTTTAGTCCATTTCATAGCTTTGCAAACAAACTTAATTTTGTAAATAATTTTTTTTTATAAAAATTAAAAATAAGTCTGAATAAAAAAAGTTATTATAAAAAAAGGAAAAATTCCCTGAATAAGGAAAAATTCCCTGAATAAGGAAAAAATAATAATAAACAATTTTTTAAAACATCATGAAATCTCATTTTTATTACTTCAGAGAATATAGAATTCAATATGACGTTCCTCACTGAAAGTTGTACATGATATAAGTGTTTTTTATTTTGGTTTAAATAAAGTAAAGAGAAAATGATACATATACATTAAATTTTGACCTAATTATTAAATTAAAAGTTGGCAACGTTATCTTTTATGTATGCTCCAGAAATTTACATATAGTTTTGGCAACAGTTTCGGACTGCCGTTTTACCATGGAGTTGATCATTATTTTCTGTTTGTATTTACAATGATAAATCACAATGTATTCTGTAATGTTAGATGATATCAGTTGTATCGGTATTTAAAATAAATTGTGTTTCAAATCATGGAAACATCAGAAGTTGCAAGATCTTACGATGATGTTGATCGTAAGTTTACTAACACTTAATTATATTGAATAGATATTAAATGTTGGGTAACTTATGTAAGTAAAATTCTCCTGACTGTTGTTTGTATAGTGAGATAAAATTTTGAAACATTTTCTAATTTTTTTTTTTGTTAATTGCATTTAGTATTCGTAATTTGTATATTGTTATAGAAATCTTCATTTGTATTTAATTTTATGCTAAAGTATGTTGACAGTATTCTGCATGAAGTTTTATTATTAATTTGCATATTTTACTTGAAACTGTAAAAAAATCGATATTTTTATTTATTGTATAAATTATTGAGCCATGTAAACAGTTCAAAAAATTAAGATCGATCGCATGTTATTTTTTTTTTTATTAGTTTCAGTTTTGTAAGTTCTTCATATTTTCTTAATTTGTTGAATTATTACAATATTGTAATACAAAATTTACTGCACAATTTTAATCTTAATTTTACCAATCAGATTTGATAGTTTTTGTAAGTTTTTATTTTATCTTTTGAGAATTAAATGGGTAATAAAATGAAGCATATTGGATTAATTTCTTTTCAAGTCCAATATAGCAATTTAAATTTTAGTTTTGGTGTTAGAGAATTATTAAAAATAAGTATGCATATTTGAGATCAGTTGCAACAGATAAATTCAAAAATATTCGTATAGTATATTATTGGGATGAAATGCAGTTTAGTTCATATCCTTGGGGACAAAAATATTTGTTGCAGATAAATTACCAAAATAATGCAACCCTTTATTTTCTGTTCAAGCTGGCAATTATGTATGACAACTTTAAAATTTATTCCTTCTCCATTACTAATTAAGTATTCATCATGAGTTTGGATTTTTCGTAAGGATTTTTTTTTTTACCATCCAGAGGATTTTTTTTTTGTCACTGCATCTGGATTCTTTTTGAAACTTTTGCTGGTTAAAAAAACAACACAGTTTATTTAAATTGATGTACATTATTTTCTGATAATTTTAACATATTTTCTCATATGAATGGCATTGCTAGAAGAGAGGTAATCTTTAGGAAAGAGAGAGATTTGTTTAATGTGCTTTATAATAACTAACAACTTGGAATACCTAGAATATTTATGGAAGAAGATGCTTCTGAATTCTTGAAAACAATAACAATGAGTTTTTTAAAGCATTTCTCGCACCAACTTGCAAAAAAAGTTAGTAAAACTTTTCTCATTTTTTTTTTCATTCAGTGCTATGTAGAGTTCTTTTATACCATTTTAGGGCAAGCTAAAATGTCTTATTATTAATGTTTAGCCCTTTTTATTTAAGATTTTGAGAAGTTTTTTTTTTTCTTTTCAATAAACTATCATTTATAATTTATTTTATTTTGATTGTGAATTTTGTTGAATTCATTTTGAGAATTTCTAGATTTAATTTTAAGTGATCATTGACAACCATACAATCAAAACATCGAGATAGTGTAACTATTAAAATTCATACTCATTCTAAAATCTTGTAATGCTTTTAATTCTTGTAAAAAATTAGGAAATATTTTAAAACTCATTTCAATGTGGATTATTCAACAGATGAATTAATTTTATGGGAATATGTACCTGTACTTCTGTTTATATAATTTGATTTGCCAGAAATCAACAGGTCTTATATATATATATATATATTACTTGTGGAAATGAATGTTTTTAAATATTTATTGGATCCAGAGGCATAACAGGGTAGTAAATTTTTTTTCTTCATATTCTTTCATTTAGTGTTCTGCAGTGCTTAAACGATTGATGCAATTTCAAAATTGCACTAAGGGCTTGGGCTAAACATTTTTTAATATTTTTAAAAAAATTTCAGGTCTTCTTCAAGTTAATGAATTCCCAGAACCTACTGCTGACATTAAGCATTTACAAGAAGAATTAAGACGACTTCAGTCAGAGTTAGATGAATGTCGTTCTTTAGTCACTGTAGCTGAATGTGAAAAAGAAAATGTGGTTGAAACAGAAGAAAGAAAACGGAAAGAAGAAGTTGCTTCAATCCAAAGAATCATGGAAGGTAAAAAAAAAAAAAAGGTTTTATAATATATTTTATGCTCTTGTATCTAAAGTTTGTAACTACCTTTTCAAGTAGTTGATTTGAAATATTGTACAAAATTAATTTACATCAAAATATTTATTATAAAATTTAAAAATAAGAATTTCTCTCCTTCTCTTTCTGATAAGTTATAAATGATACATTTAATTTAAGAATAAAAATTCTGCATTTCAAAGTTTTAATATAGGAAGACTTTTCAAAACTATTTAACCTTTTGGGGACAGGCAGTCACTACCGTGACCATAAGGAATAGTGTCTTAAAGGATAGGGTTGGTCGGGAAGGCAACCACGGAGTTCCTTCCCCTCTTAATGGCTTTCGGAACGCGATGGAGTTCATAAATGTCAATCACTTCACCACCCCTTCTTGTATTCAGAGGGTAGGGAGATAGACCTCCTTTGTACACACTTATTGATAGATCCCTTTCTCTCCCTTTTTGTTCCAGTCTGTATCAGCAAAATGAATCATCCCTTAAGTGTAAATTTAGGAAAGATGTGTGCATTATTACTTTGACAAATAGTGTCATTTTACAAAATTGCACTGCTCAATTTTGTAAAATGGCACTATTTATCTATGTAATTCTACATTAACTCATTTTACGAAATTGAGATGCACAATTTAGTAATATTATAAGAAAATAATTATCTTCACCTTATATGGACATACATAAAATATGCATTCTAGAAAGAAAAAGACCCTTCATCTTTACAATAAATAGTAATATTTTTAAGTGATCTTTTTCTCAATTTCCCTTAATTATTTTTCACAAGTCTGTGCATGGGTTTTGTTCTAATAGTGTTATTTACAAGTTTTCAAATTTTTTGTGCATGCTAACACTAAAAAATAGTTAAATTTAATTTTGTAGATTTAAAAAAAAGGAGCTATTCATCAATATCCATATTTCATGCATAGAATTATCGAACAAATTATGCAAAACAACCTGAAGTAATTTCAATGCTTTATACTGATTACAAAAAAGACTTGGGATTGTAAATGCATGATCACATCGTGAAAAATGAAAATCTAAGAATTAGAAAACATTGATAATCAATGAAATATTACTGCATACTCTGTGAAAAAAATTAAAATAACATGCTAAATAATACAGCTGGAAGTATGAAAGTTTGCATATATATTTATAAAAGTTCTAAAACTGCAATATAACTTTTTTCTATATTTTGTCATTTTTAGAGTACTGTTTCCCCATAAGTTTGCATGAATAAGTAATTCGAAAACAGTAAAAATATTTTTTGAAACAGCATTAATCTCAGCCTTGTTTGATAACTTCTTTACAAAATAGAGGTGAAAAATTAAATCTTTATCAAAAGTTTAAATTACTACGCACAATTTTTATTTTTATTTATACTCTAATAACAGTACTTGAAAAAGGAAAATAATTTTTATGTGTAACAAAATGAAAAGATATAATTGAATGAAGTGATTGTTAGAAAATATAACATACTATTCTCAGTTGAATGAGTGCTGAATCTATTCGAACTGTTCAAAATTTAAAAACTTTAGAAAACATGAGGTGTTATACAGTAGTTTTATTAGTACCAATAATTCTAAAAAATTGACTAATATTATAAATATAGTTAATTTTTCAAAACACATATTTTCCTCATATGTATTCATTTATGAAATGCTTGAAATTATTTTAAGTCTTTTTTATTGATATTCAACTCATCGATATGCAAATGTTAAAACTTCCAGAGTAATTGAACAAATTAAAACAGAAACTAGCAATACCTACATTTTTGTCCTGTTTTTCTCTACTAAAATCTTTAAAAAACAAGTTTGTATGAGTTCAATTAAATTTTTAAACACAAGAAAAATACAACATTGAATATATAATAAGTAGTAAGAGGAAAATTTTTTTGCATGCTTTTGTTGCCTATTTTAATTCTAAAATTCTGCCGAGCGTGTTGCATTTCTTGACTTTATCATAATTAGAAAAGTTGCTTGCAAATAAAACACGCTTCTTTTTTAAAAGAAAAATTACGAAAACTACTTTGAAGTACTGTCATATTTGGTTGTTAGAATACTACTGTGGACAAACTCACATTTTCTTTTCTTTTTGTTGCAAACATTAGAGTTATAACTCGTACATCAGATATAAGGTCAATAAATCTTTTGTGTTCAACCATTCTAAGCCTGTCTATTTGGATCTTTAAATATTTGAATTTGCAATGAAATGTCTGAGGGGTAGCTTTTGAATAATGTCGGTTGCTATCTCATAAAAAAAACCTTATAATAGCTCATGGGGGAAAGGAGATAATTGCTTTCAGGGACACTATTCTTTCGCAAATGTCGCATTCATTCACGATTTCTGTATGGACATTTATGTTAGATGTGTCTGCAATTTCTTTTTTACAAAGTTATCGTGGATGTCCACCTTATACCTCCATGGAACTTAAGTTTTTAAATATGTGTTTGGGACTAAAGTTTTTTTTTGGCAGTGTATATTTCTTGCAAGAGAAACTTTTCAAAGTTGATTAAAAGCTACCTTTGATCAACAATGAATCAAGTAAACTGGTTTGGCAGTTCTTTTCATTGAAATATAGGTGCTAAAATGATTAATTTTAATTAAGCTCTAAAAAATTTCAGAAAATAAAAGTTTTAACTTTTTTTAGTAACTGCAAAGATAAAACATTTTTTTAAAACATCAGAAATGGCAGAGTAATGAACTTCTATTTTATATGTTTATCTGTTTGATTTAAGCTGTTTTTATCCTTAGTTTTAAATGCTTTTGTTTCCCAAATTACTTTAACTATTTAATTTTATTAAATAAATGTTTATTATATATTTGTGATGACATTTTTTATGAAGACAATTCTAATAAGGGGACCTCTGGGAGGTTTCCACCCGATCATCACTAGCTTAAGATTCTCCTCTAATATTATTACTCTTAGTGATAAAAGAAATGTTACTCTAAAAACTGAGTTGATAATCAAATTTTCTTTCATTTTAATTATTTTTATTTTCTTTTATTCAAAATTCTGAGTATTACTTTTAGAATTTAAGCAATATTTTTCAACCTAACGCAACAAAAGCATGCTAAAGTTATTGAAATTATGTATGAAAAAACAATAATTAAGTTCATCACGAATAATTTTTTATAAAGAAAATATATGTTTATCAATTATTTCATTCATATTGAGGAAGAAAATGTAAGAATATTTTTAAAAATAGTGTGTATCTTTTTTCAATTATAATTCGATAAGAAGCAGTTACTAATGGATCAGTAATATAGCTGTCAAAAAGAACAGCTGGTTTTTTAAAAAAATATATCTATTGACATATAGATATTGGATGCTTATGAAGAGTTTTTAAACTAACATATATTTAATGTACATTTGCTCTTCAGTAACATATAATGTGTGTGTTACTTCACAAATACATGAATTTCAGAGAATTGAACAGTATCAAAACAGTTCATCATTGATTTGGTGGCCACAGTAGCTTAGTGTCACGGCAGCGGACTCGTGGTTCAGCAGTTTTTCCCAAGTTATGGGTTCGAGCCGTGATGCCTCTAAAGACCAACGTGTATCTGGGTCTATTGCACATTAAATCTGTTGAAGCTCAAAGTCCTCCCATTGGCGTGGGGGGAAGTTAGGAGAGGAAGGTGCCAGCTCAGGTGTCATCCTCGTCACTTGATTGAGTTTTAAAATTACGAGGTCTGTTGCCAATAGTCCTTGTGTTGCTTCTAATGCGACATTAATAAAACCAATCAATCAAGAATCGCTGATTTGAGAAAATTGGAATTTTATTGAAAATCTGTCACATTGATAAGTACGCAATTTTTTTTCCTTGTCTTTTCCATTTATTTTCTTAATTATAAAGAACAATATTTATATAAATTTTTGAAGGGGCTGTAATATATATTTCTTGAAGAACTTTAACCTTGATTTCAAAATAAACATTTCAATATTTCTGTGTATGATTACATGGATAAATTTGATGCATATAAAATAAATTTATAACATTTCCAATTTTTAATGTGTATACTAAAGATTATAAAACTGAAATATGTGATCATGTTATATACATTTAAACATGTTTTTGAATATTTGATGCTTAACTAAACCGAAATAAGTATTTATTTTGTTGATACAGTGTTTTATAATATGTTCAAAGTAAAAGCCTTAAAATATTGTAAAAGAATTGTTGCTAGAATAGTTAAAAATTTCCCTCATAATTACATATAAATATTCATTCCTCATAATTACATATAAATATACATATAAATATTCATGAAATAAATGTATTTTTTTGCATATCATAGTTTATCCCAGTTTTCATATTGATAAATTATAAAACTGAATAAAAATATACACAAAATAAAATTTATTTTTCCTCTGCTAATTTATTTCTGTTATTAATTCAAAAATCATTTATAATATATGTATGTATTTTAGCAGGAAATATTAAACATAATTTTAATGAATTGAACGTTTTCTTTAATTGTTCATTGTTTACTAATTTATTCAGATCTTTAGATGCTAAAAACTTATTCACACTTATAAAATAATCAGTGAAGAGTTTTTGTATGTATAAAAAGAAAATTCATAATATCTATGTATTAAATTATGAAACAGTATATAATATAATTTGATAATCATATCATGTAACAGTACTGTGGTCGCTACCTACTATAAATATTGCAAAGTAAAATAATTATAATAGTTTTTTCGCCAATTATATTGCTTATGAATAGAATAATTTACTGCATAAAAATTCTAATTATGGTACTGAGAATCATACAAGGAAATAAAAAGAAAGAGCATGCCTTCTATTTTCAGAACATATTTCTGAAAGGTTCTTGAATTGAAAACAGACAGATAATAGCTAAGTAGTTTTCAGAGAGAATTTCCCCTAAAAAGGGGACAATCATTGGTTGTTAGGGACTTCATGAACTGCAACATCCCCACTGCCCAGCAGGTAACCAAAACTCTTATCTGGTTCTTTTGTCTGAGGACACTTAGAACTGAAAATCATTGACAGGAAAAGGGGTAAGCAATGTAGTTAAATCTCCCATCCTCACCAGGGTTTTCTTCTGAAAAGTGCCTGTTCTCAAAAGGTCAAAGCAAACACTTACCATATATTATAAAATAATTGAAAATGTTCATATTTTATTACTTTTGAAGTTTCTTTGCATATTGCTATATTTATGCTAATTTTTAAAAACTTTATTGTCTTACCTTTTCTTAAACACTGTGTGATCCCATACTTCCTACATTATAAGGTTTATTGAAGTTAATATTATGATTATTTCTTATTCATATTAATTTTAAAATTTCCTTTTTCAACCTTTTTTTTTTGTTATTGTGTTATTTGGATACATTGATTTTTCTCTAATGTAGAAGCAGTTGCAGAAGCTGTAAGGAATACATCTAGTCGCTATGAGAAAGAATTGAGTCAATTACAAAAAACTAATGAAAAGTTAGAAAGTGATTTACAAGATTTAAAGAACAAAGACAAGTATGTATTTAATTGTTTAATTTTGAACTGTGTTTTAACTTAATATGTATATAACTATATCCAAATATAAATCAAGGCATTTGTGTATTATTGTTACCACATGGGAGAAATTGTGAAATTTGAAAAGTGTGCTATATATTGATTATCCAACACTAGAGCTTCATGGAAACTACACTTATAGTTTCTGTCTCAGCAAACAGCATTGCAATTTTCATCAGTATTTTGATTTTGTGTTCAATATTTTTTTCTGGCTTTTTTCTCTTAATATGAATTTTTTAAAAATGAGATTTTTGGATTTGTATACAATGGAAGAAAAAGAAGAATGTAAAAAATTAACTTCAACAGTTGTACTTAAACAAACTTATTTCATTAAGGTTTCCACTTGGAAAAAGAATAGAACTCCACAAGAAAAAGTACAAAATTTTTGAAAACAAATGAAAAAGTTATTGAAACTTAAAATATAATGGTACAGCATTTATCACTGAAGTAAATAACTTTGTACATAGTAAATTGGTATTCTTTTTCTCCTTTAAAAAAATGTTAAAAGTGGTTGCAATAATACACAACTACTTAAATTATTTGGTACTTTCATTTAATCCTGTTTGACCATGAAATTACTATCTCTCCCAATCTGAGTAAATCATTTAGAAGGTAAATTTTTTTTAACGGAATGCAAATTAGCAACATTCTAAATATAAAAATAGGAGGGAATGAATTAGGAATAAATTAATAGCAAACATTTAGAAGTAGTCTTAAATATTATGTTATAGCGGCATTTATATTTTGTTGAAAATACAAAACAATAATTTAAACAGACAAAAATATCTAATGAAATTACATGTCGCAACAAATATGTCATCATATTTGTGAATTTGATGCCTCAGAAATTTCCTTACATGTGAATTTAAATACTGTCATGCTGTACTTTAGTGTTTTTTTATTCATCCATTTGGCTGAATCCCAATAATAATCTCTCAATGTGTATGTATAATGCATTGAAATCAAAGAATTTATTGGGATTATTTAATTTTTAAATGATCCTGTAGCTTTTAAAACGTTAAAATTGTATGCCTTCCAAAAATCTGAAGGAGTTGACTATTTTCAACTTTGATGTTGTATTTTGTCTCCAAAACAGTAGCTGCTTTTCTTTTCTTTTTTTAAAATCAAGCAATCATTGATTTTTTTTCGCTACAAAATTATTATTGTGGTAAGAGTATCATACCACTTGGCTTTCTTACTTTGTAAAAACATTTTCATCCACTTATATTATTTTGTTTAGTTCTATTTTTCTTGAAGTTCTCTGTAAAAAAGCTCTGTGATGTAGTTTCCCTCTTTTATTGCAATTCACATCAATAATTATTTTACAGGTGAGATTCAACAAGCAATAAATAAATAAATAGCAGAATAGTTACGATTGCAAGTTTTGATCCTTTGAGCCACACATCTTTTCTGTTAGCTATTCACTTATCACAGGGCTTAACATTACACAGCCATTATATGTCTGTTTTCACATATAAATTCATATCATAGCCATTCATTTGATTGGTTGATTTTATGGGATACAGAGATTTAACGAAAAAAAAAAAAAAAACTGACCACTTGAAATTATTTTTTTATTATTATGGCTGTTAACATACACCTGTGAAGATACAAGAATCTTTTTATTTTGAAAATACTTTATGGCATGTTTATCTGGGAAAGGAAGGTCCTAATTTGAATCATTTGTTACAAAATGTGAGGGACATAATAGAATAACGTCCACTTGCATTTTTATTTACAGAAATTATAAAATAATGAAAAAATGAAGTTGAATTGAGGTTGAAAAAATGACATTCCATTTTTGGTTGGGAAGAAATTGTAATTTTATGCAATTTAGCTCGATAAAAGTTGTGGAGGTTAGTGAAGAAAAAAATCGCAAATAGCCCAATGTCTCAAACTTAAGTAATATATTATTTCTAAACAATAAATTACTAATCAGCAGCTTTTATCAAAAGAAAAAAGTTTTAGAAAAACCATTTGAATTAATTAAAAAAAGACAATAAAATATCATTTATAACAATAATTTTAAAAAATATGCTAACTTGAGGGATTAATTAAAAATCTTACATGATTGGGACTTATTTTTTTTATTTCAAATTTATTCTATAACTTGAATAAGGAATTGAAAATTTTTTTTGAAAGATTTTATTACAAATTGTCTAACATTCAGTTTGTGATGTCAATAATTTCAGTAATAAAATAAAAATGAAAAATTTATATTTTTATAAGAGTAGCTCTAAAAATATGTTCTTTCAACTTTGAGAACTCTGGCATTTTTTTTATTTATATAAATTATTACATAATTGTTATTGTTTAAAAATAATGGCAATTTATTAAAAGTGGATTATTGTTTTTCTGATTGAATATTAAATAATCTTATGCTTTTAACATCTGCTTTTATATTCATACTGTATGACATGCTTCATTTTTTAATAGTTCTTATGAACTTAGATTAATTTTATAATATGTCAATGACTTTTCACTAAACTTTAAAGGGGTGCATTGTTAAATATCAAAACTATATCATTGTCCTTACATAAATTAAATCAGCTTTAAAAAAATTAGCACCTCCAATTTCTTGGGAGGGAGGTTGTTCTAAGACGCAGACATTGTGTGCCTTGATTTTGCATGTTCCGTCAAAAAGAGAAATAACTTATTTTTTATTTTGTATATTTGCTTGAAGATAACAGTAAGTAAATCCATTATTCTACTAATTTTTAATAGATGCAAGGAAAAAAAGGATTTGATGTAAAGAATGCTTAGTAATTTTTGGTTAATTATTCTGAAATATTACAGAACTTAATTTATTTTTCATATTTTTATGAAATTTGAAGTTAATTTTGCATGAAATTTTTGAAAACATATATCTTTCTGAAACATGTGGAGTCTTACATTGCAAGTCTGGCACATCCACTTTGTTCTCTAGGGTTTTGCAGCTGTACTGCAATATGTGTACCATTATGGCTTGCATTTTATAATAATGTATTGCATGTTTTTCAGTCTTTTTTGAAGTATGTGTTGTTTTTATTTTTTCTTAATCATGGGAGGATGAGATATTTGCATTCAAAAGGAAAGGATACATCTGCAGAAGACAAACCTTTTTCATCTTATCAGTCTGTTTATGATTCTGTATCAGAAGGCAGTTCCTTAAAGAGAGCTAATGCTTCGAAAGTATTAAATACTTTGTGAAATATATTAATTTTCTAGTTAGAAGTTTATTGATATGATTAAAAGGTATTTATAATTTGTATGATTATGTAAATAATATTGCGAAATTTATTTTTAAAATATGTAGCAAAATTTTTTAATGGTTGAACAAAACTTCGAGAAAAAACCAGCCTCCCTGAAATGGAGAAGTTTTGAAATGAAAATAGATTAAGCTCTCCATACTAGTGTCTATAGCTGATTAAAATATGTGGCTGCATGTGTTATTTTCATTACAATGTCAATTGTCTGCATCGGGAATAGCTGCTCACAAAACTAATTTGTTACTGCATGTGTGGGATGAAAAATTATGTGTTAAGCATGTGGATTGCCTCATAACCGTTAAATATTTCATCAAAAATCAATGTATTTTTTGTAATTTTTATGAGCTGAAGGATATTTTGAAGTTATTCAAGACCCAAATAATAAGTTTCAATGTATTCTGGATAATTCCTGTGACTTTTGTACTTTTTATATTTAAACAAGTTAATTGTGGATGTTGAAAAAAAGCACTTGGAAATTTGCCATATTTAAAGGATATAAATTCTTAGTTTTGTACAGTTGCCATCTGTTAATGTTAAATAGAAGTAAAGGATTTTATCGAGGCTGGTTTTGATAAAATTGCATTTAAATTTATATATTAAAAAAAAAAACCTGTGAATATATGATTGGGTCTTGAAGCCAGTGCACTGCAAAGTGTTTAAAGAGGGTTTAAAATGAAACAAAAACTGTATCAAGAGAATAGTAGCTGAAATGGATTTTAGCAGAAAGCACATGTGTTATTACTTTGAATTTTACTTTAATAATAATTTATTTGAATTTTTTTTTTGAATAATTGTGTTTTATAAATAGTATTTTTCATTTTCTTCTGTTTTTTTGAATAGAATGTACATCTAAACCTCTTTCTGTGAATTCTTTTTAGCATGAATTCAGAGCTATACAAATTGGAATTTAAAAGTAATTTTTGTATGGAATTTTCATTCATCTTCAAGGATCAATCTAAAAAAGAGGGAGAGAAATAGTAACTCAAGAAAATTTTGTTGAACTAACATTTTTATGTCAATTATGAAAATAATAAATTTTCAAAATTTAACAAGTAACTGTACATTAACAAAAAGGTGATGGAAAGTTTTTGTTGTTCATGTGCAAAGTATTACATAAATCAAGACTTATCTAAAACATCACTACAGTAAATAATAATTGAGTTCATGCCCAAAATACTGAAACAACCAATAATATTGAGTCAAGAATTCCCCAAGTTGAGAGGAAAATTGATGCTCATATATCTAGTTGCTCTGTAATTTATGTTAGTCTTTTAAAATAAAATAAAAAAAAAAAAACTTTTGTATTTATTGTCAACAGATGATAATAAATAACATAATCTTTAAAGATAGTTCTTAACAAACAATTAAAATAAATATATGTATTTATTTTTAATTTATTGAAACTCGTAACATATATGTGTTTTCTCCTTGAAGTGTTAATAAAGTCTAATTCTACTGATGATCACTTTTAGGTTAACAGATGTAAATATGGAGTGGGATCCCAGTAGATAAAAAATAAATGAAAATAAAATCTAACTAGACATTTTGGTACATGTGCAAAATCCTATTGATCCTGTTTTCTGTCTTACTGGGAAAACATCATGAAACAATGTTGGATTGGAAATTATATGTGCAAGTGAGGTTAAAATTGCACTAATTCTCATTGTCAACTAGATTTTATGTATGTAACAGGAGTTTTATATAGAATGAAAACAAATTAGTTATAAATATGCATTATATTGTTAAATAAAACAATACAATCACAGGAGGACGTCAAATTTTTAAAATTTTATTTTACTTTTTCTTTATTTCAGAAGATATGTCTATTACTTTGTTTACATTTTAGTTAAATTATTTTCTCTGGCTAGCTATATTAGGTTTAATAGTTTGTTTTCTTCCTGTGATATTATAGATTATTTTAAGTTACATTCATTATGATATTTATTATTACATTTGGTGCAATTCATTTCAATAATAAGTTTTAGCATTATGTATGAGAACTTGCATCAATTATTAGTCTCTGTTCATTTTATTACTATGTGAGTAATATATTGTGATGATAAGTAAAATAAAGAAGTTTTTTGGGATCCTCCTGCATATACTTGGTTTACCAACCTTGAAAATGCTAATTATTATAGTGAATTTTTTTTTCTTGCTATTTTGCTTATATTTCAGGTTTAGATGTTTTCTGAAGGGTTAGAAATTCTTATGTGAATTTTGTTTTTATATAATTTTTAAGAACATGTTTATCATACCAAAAAATGTTTAGGTACAATTAATTTTTTCTTTAGAACTGATATTTCTCGAGAAGGAGTATTAGCTGCAGTTACCAAATCTTTAAAGCGTGTTGGGAATTTAGGGGGTCCTCTTCCTTTTACATCATCTACTGGAGAAAGCATTGAAAACCTTGAAGAAAGCATGCGGAAGGTAATCTTTATAGAAGCATCCTTATTTTTTTGCAGATAATATTTTAGATGTTATACTGTATGTGTTAGGAATTTTTAATTTTTTAGGAAGGAAGTGGAAGAAAAAAAATTATTTCCTTGTTGAGAATAAAAGTCTGAAGTTATTAAATTTATAAATTAGTATTTTTTTTAAGTAATTTTATTTTTTCGTTGCATGCATTTAGTTTTGCTGTTGTTCGAAGCTTCATGAGAAAGGCTGCATGCCAGAAGATCTGTTGCTTATGTCTTGATCACTGCAACTTACATGAAAGGATGTTTAGCATGGTGCTGACAACATACACCGTGAACCAAACTTTAGCGGAGTATTGTGCTTTTTACAGATGAGTCAAGATTCAGCCTCTTGGCATACCTTCTTGACCATTCTTCCCTCAACAGGAAAAAGGATCATTATGATGGTGGAGATGTTATGGTTTGGACAGACATTATGTTGGAGTACCACTCTCTTGCATGCATTTGACAAAGGCTCCCTGGCTGCTATGAGGCATAGAGGGACCTATTTGACTTTTCTTGGGTGCAGTTTGTCCTGGGTTCTTGTTATTGGATAACAACAGGCCAACATAGGGTTCAGCTGGTCAATAATTATCTGGAAATTGAGAATGTTCGTTGCATCAATTGGCCAGCCAGATCTCCTTACTTTGACTTTGTATAGCATGTTTGGGAGAGCATTTGCATCTCACCATCCCATTCCGATACCATCTTGGAGTTAAAAGTTGATTTGCTGCAGAAGTAGGATAACTGCTACAAGGACTCCTCAATTGTCTCCAATTCAGTATGCTATCAGACTGTTCAATCTGTCTGGCTGTGAGAAGGGACCATACTTAATATTAGAACATCTTTGGTTCGATATCACAACAGGGATTTTAGACATCCGTGCACTATGAGGTTTACTGATAATCATACATACATAAAACAACTTATGAATAGTACATATCTTCCTCTGTTACAAATGTATATTCACGCAAAATGTCATTAAAATCGGTCCTTTAGTTTTTCAGAAATTCGTTATGTACAAGTTTTCTTGATTTTGTTACCCATGTGGTGATTGCGTGTAAAAGAATAGTCGCAATGCAGCTCATGCATGTCATAATTGGTGACTAAAATGAATACCCAGTGTCTGGGGAAATAGCTGGGCACTCTACCCTTGGAAATTATATCTTCACCAGGTTTGGAAACCTCAGGTGCTTACCTTATATAAATAGGTATGAGCATCATGACCCTAAGGCACCCTAGTCATTGTGTATTCTTTCCTATGGGGTTTACTGTTTTTGGTGAACATGGGGGCACATTCCCCATGATATCCAAGTGATCCTTCTCTATTTTTGACCCTTCTTGTCAATCATTTTATATCTTTTTTCAATTTTATCTAATGCCTGGATCACTTTCACCAAATAATGTAAAGCTTTACCTTGTTTGGTGCAGCATGGCCATATCTGGCTCTTGCAAAATACTGTCTTGCGCTTAATTTTGCACAGGAGTGCATTTTATAAATTTATGATTTTAGAACAAATGTATAAATTTTATTCAAAATTTCATGTCTGTCACATGGAGCTTAAAATGTTTTTATTCTGTATTTATCATATTTTTCATTATAAAATTATATTAAATTTCATGTAACAGTGATAATGTTAAATTTGTGAGATTTGATTTTAAATAGACTAGTAACTGAGGGGTTCAAATCTTCTACTTCCAAACGCTGGGGTGTCAGTTCAGGTCTTGTTTTCATTGCTTGATAGTGGTTCAGAATTATAAGATTTGTTGACATAAGCCATTGTATTGCTTCTGATGTGGCATTTATAACCCCCTCCCCAACGGATGAATTGATTCTAATATTTTGATTTAAAAGACAAAACTTAAAAGACTTTAATTAAATGTAATGTTTAATTCATTAATTTTTAAAATGTTTATTTACAGGCACAAGAAGATGCAGAGATGTTACGATCTCTTGTTGTTCCTTTAGAAGAAGAAATTAAAGCGTTAAAGGATAAATTACGTTCTACTGATGAACAGTTACGAGAATATGAAACTGCATTTGCTAATTTAGTCAAAGGCTTAGGGTCTGATTCTTTGTCTGAAATGATTAAAGGGAAAGGCCCAGCTGAAGTTGTCAAACATTTAGATGAAAAGGTAAATCAAAGATTAAAGTGCCCTTGCAAAAATAATTTTTTTAAAAATATTTTATGCTTATTTTTAAAATTACAATAATTTAAAAGAATATTTTAAAAATCATTGAAAAGTATCTAGAGAAAGCTAAAGAGAGCTAAAACATATGCAGTACAGGATGCTTTGAAAAAACATTAAAATTTTTTTTGTTAATAATAAGATAGATAAGAATATGTATAGTATTAGGTATCAAAAATTTATTCTCTACCAATGTTTGACATTATCTGTTTTACCATATTAAATATACTGCTGCACTCTTGATTTTACAAGTTATTGGGTAACTTTTTTACTTTTTTTTTTTATAAAAAGGAGCAAGTTTTATCATTTTGATGTATTGAGCCATTTTAGAAAATACATGGGCATTTTTTACACATAGACACACATATATGTATATTATCCTCTTTGAGAATTTAATTATCTAGATACATATTTTTTAAAAATTTATATTTAAATGATTGAATGCAATTTTAATGAAGACATACCTGTATAAAATGCAATCATAACATTTGTGTCATTAATTTACCAAATAATTTTGAACTGTTTTAATTATATAGGAAAGCTTATTAATTAATTTAATGAGATTATATATTAGTTAATGCATTAACCTTTAATTGCTTATAATATTCATCAATGTATTTTTATTTTTATTCCTTATTTAAGTTCTGCAAAGTAATTCTCATGGCCTTAATATTTTTAAAATTTCAGTTAACTAGTCTCAGTCAAGGTCTTCAAGCAGAAAAAGCATCCAGAAGTGATTTAGAAATGTATGTTGCTGTTTTAAACACCAGGGAAGCAGCTTGGCAAGCAGATATGGATAAACTTAGATTAGAACTACAAGAAAGTAATCTACAAAATTGATTATATTTACTACTGTTCATTATTATTATTATTATTATTTTTTTTTTTTTTTGCATTCAATTTTAATTATTTCATGAAGAAATGAAAAGAATTTTGGTCTGAGTATTTCAAATTTAAATGAATTATAATTTAATGAACATGAAGGATATGAATGTCATACGAATGCAATCGTATATATTTTTTTAATTTCAGTTTATCTGTGTATTAAAGAAATTTGTATTATTGGTCAAGTCGTATTTAAATTCCCTTTGTTTTCTTTTAAATTCAAAATGCCTGTATTGCTACTAGGTGCACATATTAAATAATGAGACTAATGCTGCCACAGAAGGAGTACGCATGTGCCAAATGCTAGCGACCAACAGCTGTTTTGCATGAAGCCTTCTCTTTTGAATGCAGTATTTCCATCTTCTATAAACAAATTCATACAGATGTAACCTTTGTTCGCATTAGAGTTATCTTTTTGTTTCGCCAGAAGAATGACAAGTGTAACAATAGAGCGACAAATTGTAAAATTTCATATGGAACTCAAAAACCACTACCGAAACTTATAATTTATTAAAAGAAGTGTATGGCAATGAATCTTTATCACATGCATATGTTTTTGAATGGTTTTAGCATTTCCAAGACAGCCAAGAAGACATTGAAAATGATTCACGTCCTGGTTGCTCTTCCATTTCGAAAATGGATGACAATATCAAAAAAAAACTGTAGTCTGGATCAATCTGACCATTAGTTAATATTTGTGTGATTGCTAAGACTAGAAATTGACAAATAATTTGAATGGCAAATTTTACATTAGTATTTTAAAAATGGTTCTTAAAATTCTCACGTTTGAACAACAATAAGCTCACAAAAATGTTTACACTGATACTTTGAATGTCATTGAAAATTACTCAAACTTGATAATAACATGTGGCGAATTATGATTTTTTTATGTATGATCCTGAAATGAAACACCAATCCATGCCCTGGAAGAGTCCATCTTCACCAAGAGCCAAGAAAGCTCGAATGAGCAAATCAAAATTCAAAGCAATGATTGTTCCCCCCGATATTTATGGGATTGTGTACCTTCATTGGGTTCCTGAAGGGTAAACTATTAATCAACCTGAAAGAATGAGAAAAAAAAGAGAAACTTATTCTTCCTGAACTCCCTGAAAGAATAAGGAAAAAAACACCCAGAAGGACTAGTCATTCTGCATTGTCTGTCAAGAGGTTTCTAGCCAAGTACAGCATCCCAGTGTTAATAATCCACTTTATTCACCAGATCTTGCATCATGTGACTTCTGTCTGTTTCTTATGGGGAAATCTGCATTAAAAGAAACAAGATTTGAGTTGGTTTAAGATGTGAAAGAGAAAGTGACATACATCCTGAAGGAACTGACAAAAGATTTCCAGCACTGTTTCAAACAATGGAAGATTTGCATGGAGTGTTGTAGGGATAGATGAGGATTATGTATTGAAAAGGTGATAATAAGTAAATATCTATGAAATAAAAATATTCTACAGTGTTAGTCTCATTATTTAATAGCCACCACTTGTATTTAATAGCTTCATTGTTGAAGAAAATTTTTAGAATTTTACTGAGATTTGAAGGTAATGGTATTGATATCGAATCCACATTCTATGGGAGGTGACCTGATAATTCACTTTTAAATGTATTAGTTTCTGTGTAAATTTTACCAAACTCTGTTGAATTAGTTTCGTTGTGCATTTCATAATTTAAAATCAGCCATTAAAATAAAAAATCTTTTGGGAGAAGAATATATTTTTGTTGTGTATTCCATTCTTCACTCTAAATCTTGTAATCATTTTTAAATTGTTAATTGTCATTTGTTCTTTTTATGTGAAAATATGAGTAGGAAACATTAATTGCTATTGTTTTAAAAATACATTTTTCTGCAGTATGTTGGTTCTCAGAACTGTGGCTCCATAACTGACAATGATTTTTTTAGTGCTGCTTTCTTAATGTTTATTTTATATAAACCTTTTTCTTTTTTGATCAACTTTGGTTAATTTTACTTTAATATAAGTATATTCTTTGTTTATGCTTTATATCTGTACTGAATCAAAAGGTAGCTCATCAAAACAGATTACTATCAATGTTTTACCCAAAAATTGTTTTTCAAATTTATTTTTAATTCTTTATTTAAATGGCACTGTAAGATTTCTTTTTTGGTGTGGTGTGAAAATTTGGAGAGGGTACTAACTCAAGTGTCATCCTCATTACTTGATTGAGGTTCAAAGTTACAATGGTCCGTCATCAGTAGCTTTTGTGTTGCTCCTAAGTGTGATATTAATAAATAATCAATCAGTATGATTTTGTTTAAACCAATATTATATTTCAAGAAATATATTGTCTTTTCCCAATGTTTTAAATTTACATTTTATAAAATATTTTTATGATTATAATAACTTATTTAAATTTGTTTTAATTTTGCATTATTAAAGTAATTTTGTTTATAGGAGGAAGATTGTCTGACATATTAAGATTATAAAATCAATTACTGGCAATAGCTAATATTTTTACATAAATTTAAAACATTTTATATGTAAAAATTTGAATGGTATTATTTTATTTCTGGATTTTCTTAGATATGAATTTGATCAATTCATATTAACTATATTATATGTAAAAGAGTTTATTTTATATTGTATAGAATTATATTTGATAAATTTGTATTAGTTATATAATTAAAAGAAAAAAATGTAAATATTACGGTATTTAAGTATATTTTTCTACTAATTATTCCATTATTAATGGTAATTTGCTATTTTTTTTTTTGAAAGATAAAGGGGGATGGTTGATAGTTTATTTACATATTCTTAAATATATTTGTATTATGTCAGTTTGTCAGTTGCTTGAAAAAGAGAAGAAAGAGCATGTTCAATTGAAACGGACTTGGCAAATGGCTAATGATCAGTTCCTTGAAGCACAGCGATTGCAGATAATGGATATGAGCAGAATGCAAAGTGTTTTAACATCTGAACAACAAAGACAAATTGCTGAAGCGAAGAAAAGGGATGAGAGAAGAATGGAACTTGAGAGACAAATGAAAAGTATTGAGAGAAAAGACAGCGAAGAAAAGACTAGTGGTGAAGGTGAATATGTTGTTCTAAATGAATTATATATTAAATCAAAGTAATAGTGAGCCTCTTAATAAGGATGTTATATATATATATATGTATACCTATATGCACACACACACACACATATATATATATATAGAACTATGCTATATATATCATAAATAGCATAAGATGGATTTATTGGTTTATAAAAATATATATTGCATGAACAACAATTTATCCAGCTAAATTAGACATTATTTTAATCATCATAAATGTGAATAAGTTTTAATTATAATCATTACATTTTTTTTTTTTTCATTTATGATTGTTTTGACTAAAATGAAATGTTTAAATTTTTCTAGAAAAAGGGAGAACTTCTCCATTTCCAAGACCATCTTCTGCAAAACTTGTAAAAAGTTCTCCTGTCATGAATCATAGACTGTTAGTTAACTCCAATAAACTTAGTCAAGACCTAGAGTCACAAATAAATTCATCTACGGTAACTCTTTTAATTTTTATTAAAAATTATAGTTTGAGAGATGAGATTATTTAAGTTTTTCGATATTTAGAAATAAGTATAATTTGTAACATTTTTTTTTCATGAAATATGTTTTGAATTAAAGAGCTCATTGTGCATTTTTATATTTTATGATATGTTTAAAAATTCTTATGAAATGCTTAAAAAATATTCATGAAATTTTATAACATTTTATGATTGCTTGGAATTAGGTTTCAAGTAGATTAATATCTGTAAAATATTAATTGAAAAACAATTTCTTTATACTGATTTAAACTGTGATATTACTTTATTGTTGTGATTTTTTTTTTTTTTTTTTTCTTCAGAGAGCAAGAAGCATTCCTGATAATTTGAATCTTACTGAAAATGTTTTGACTGAGAAACGCTCTTTATCTAGCTCTGCTTTGAATGGCATGTCAAAAGATAATTTGAAAAACAATTCCTTAATTCCAATAAATTCGCCTCCTGTTAAAGAAGCTCAAATGACTCCTACTACACCCAAAAAGGTGCCTAGTCTGACTCAAGATCAATTGAAGGCTTTATCTGGTTTGTATAAATTTTCTTTCATCTTAAATATTCCCCTTAAATTGTCTTAATGTATAAAGTAGAAAGTTAATGAATGTGTGTGTGTTTGTTTGTATTATGCTTCAATCTTCTTTTACTAGTAATATATTTAAATTTCAAAAGAGACTGCAACAATTAAAATTTTTCTTACATTTTTTATTGGATTGAAGTAAAACTCCCTTTAGAAATTAGATATATTTTTACTTGATAGTCAATGTATGAACTTTAATTTATTTGTAATTAGGAATCTAGTACGTTTATGTTTTTGAATTCAAAGATATTTTTTATTGTTGAGTGCAAAAAAGCTTTGAAAGTTGTAGAGTTAAAAAGTTTTCTCAAATGTTTGATACTCATAACATTAGAGGGCACATTTTTTGAACTCCCTATTACTTGAAAACTTTCCTGCTGAATCTCATAAAATTTGAAATCTAGACTAATTTTTAGGATTTGAAATCAAATATGTGGAAAAAAAAATTATCTTCCATAACAGAAAAATTCTTTTTCAAAATGAATAATGTTAATTGAGTTAATTCATCATTCATTAACCCATAATTATGTTGAGCCACATTAACATTAATATAAATTTTGTCCATCTAAGACAAGAGGCTGTAGCACCCTGGTGGTCATAGTTTATAGACATGAAGTTACAGCCGGCATTTGTTTCTATTGAAGCTGGGTTGGAGCCTTGATACCTGTAAAGATCTGCCTTCTAGTGGGTGCAGATACATGTTAAATCTGTTGATGCTCCAAGTCCTCCCTTTGGTGTAGAAGTTTAGAGAGGGAGACACAGCTCAGTTGCTGTATTCATCGTGCAACAGAGACTCAAAATTATGAGACTTGTTGCCAATAGTCATCACATTGCTTCTAAGTATGACAATAATACATTATATATCAAGCCAGCTGTGATGAGAATTGCTACAGTTATCAAGGGTGTCATCCTTTTTTTTTTTTTTTTTTTTTTTAATGACAGTATTACATTAAATTTGTTGAATAGTTGACTATGTTCTGTGGCCTTCTCATCAAACTCAAGAATTTTTTTTTATTGCTGATACAATTTGATACTAAGTTTAATTATATATTTTAATTGAACTGCATGCCAAAGGTAAGAATTTTTTAAAAATAAAATATAGATTCTGAAGTTAATGTTTTAATACCAGAACAAAGTCTGAAAATAAAAGCATTCAACTTCCATGGTAATACCATTGGCAGAGGTAGCTAAATGATCATAATCACATGCTTTGGGTTGACATTATTTCAGTAGAGTTATTGGTTTGAATCCTGTTTCCCCAAAACACTCATCACGTAATAGGGATGAAACATATTAAATTTGTTGTGGCTCAATCCTCACATTGTGATATGGAAGTTTGAAGAATAGTGTGCCTGCTTAGATATTGTTTTCTTTATTTAGCTGTGGCTCAGAATTACAAGGTTTGTCACCAGTAGCCTCTGTGTTACTTCTTAGTGATTTGAAGTGAATATATAATCAAATTATTTAATACCTTGTATTGAAACTGTTAATTATAAAAAATGTTATGGGGCTTGTGTTTTGAGGCTACATATAAGATTTATTGCATTGGTATAAAATTTTATGTGAACTTAAACTTATATAAATCAAAATCAATTTAGATGTAAGACGTTAACTGACTTGAAATGATTTTCTCTGTATAAAGAATAATAATATTTACTGTGTCAAAACCATCCTCATGTTTTAATTGAACAATTTTACCTCTTGGAAGGTCTTCTAAGTGACTCAAAATTGAAAATTGTACATTGGTTAAGATAATTAAAACTTCATATGGTGTTTTATTCTTGTTAAATTAAAGATAAATTAAAGAAATTAAAATTGTTAAATTAAAGAAAGTTTTATTCTTGTTAAAAGATATGGTGTCCAATCACAAATTTCTGATGTAACTTATTTCTAGTTGTGACTTTATGACAATTTTCTCTAATGTGATTGTGATTTTAAAAAAAATTCAGTCTTTCTTTCCGGTTTGGAATGATTTTTAAAAAATAAGTTACATGGTTTATTCTAATTGAAAGAATAAAAAGAATTAAAGTTTTTTTCCTCCCCACTTCTTAAGATCTAAGTACATAAGTTAAATTGGCATGATATTCAATTTTATAAAATTTTCTGTATGGTAATATATGTTCAACATTTAATAGGAAATTTGCTTTTCCTAATGAAAAGTTCACTTGAATAAAATGACATTTTAAATTTTGAAAAAATAATGTTATGTATAAGGTAAATTATAATTTAAAGTGTGCAAGTTATTTAGTGTAAACAAATACCTAGCAAAATTAAAAAAACAATAATGTTTGAAATTATTTTTTAGAATTGTTGAAAAAGGAAAAATATTCTAGTTCTTGATTATAATTTGATTATGAAATTGTATGCAACTTAAAATTAAAGCATATTTTTTGTGCTTATTAGTTAGCACATAATCACTTTTGATGCTGTTAGGAATGTGATAGGTATTTAAGTACTTAAAGAAAAAGCTCTATAAATGCATCATATTTCTATTTTAAAAGTTGTTAAATATTAATCTAATTAGAATTATGTATTGTTGATGTACATTTACAAATGATGTTTAAATAGCCCTTATTAATATTTTTTTTCCTGTTTAAAATCATTCAAAAAGAGCAGAAATATCTTTATTTGTTATTGTTTTAAACTTAAATAATTATTATTTTTTAGAACTTAAATGAAAAACTCAGATTTTATTTCAGATCTTACTCCAGAATTAGAAATCAGGAAATCTTTACTTGATAATGCGAGAGCTGAATTAGAAAGTTGTTCTCTTATTGGAAAAAGACTTGTTAGTGAGAAAGCTTGGCAGGAACTGGAAGAAGAGGTTTTTATACTTTATGATTCTTTTTTTAGGTGACCATTCCTCATAAATTTTTAAAATTCATTAGCTTATTCAAAACTACATTATTTATTCTGGAGATATTTCTTTTTTGATTATAATGAATAAATTAGTTTTTAATTTAGCTGAAAATGTATTGAATGATAACTATAGGAATTGCAATTTAAAATTTTCTATATATTTCAGTATAAAAGTAAGATATTTTATTTGCTCTTGCTTTTTGTTTGAGGAAATATTATGTATGTAGACTGGCATTCCCTAGACCCTTCATTAGAGAAAAATGTGAAGTATATTTTTGAAAAATATATTAATTTTGTAATCTGGTGAATTAACTATCAAGTGGGATTTATATTACTTGTATACTGAGAAATGGGATATGATTTTGGTAGAGGAATATAACCATAAAATTAAAAAAAAATTTTTTTTTACAGGTTTATATATATATATATATATATATATATATATATATATATATA